>CAKNXH010063717.1:0-68439 GCA_932178445.1 Andricus quercusramuli | reverse complement strand
AAAAAGACTTCCGTTTTTCAAAAAGTTGATCCGACCGTTAGCCCTAGTATCCCTAGTAACAAGAATAATTTTGCAAGTACTAGTTATATATTCCCTAGTAGTGACAATCACTAGATTTTCGAGTACAACTAGTATTCCCAGTATTACAAATATTCCTAGTAATTACTTTTGTCAAGAAAACCGGTATTCCTATTAGTACTACTTAATTAAAACTTTTAAAAATCTTCAGATTTTCGAAAAATACAGTACTCGTGTGATTTCTTCCAGAACAAATGGTGGATATAACTCGTACCTACACGTGTACATTTAAGTGAATAGTATAATATGTACCCCTGACTACATATACTCATGTTTGAAAAGTTGTAGTAGGCATAGCAGTGATTTAACTCAAGTCCATAGAAAGAACGTAACAGACGGTTGTGGGTGGCACTGGCCAGTTAACAATGAAGCCAACAGTGTGTACGTAAACAGAAACAGTTTATTTTAAAGCTCCTTCTATTCATCAAATTCTAAACCATTCAAGATATTAAGAAATAATCTAAAAATTTACTTTTTATGTTCAACTTGTGAATACAAATGGAAATGCTTCCGAAACGGTCACTCAAGAATATTGACGTATTACTTGGCCCAGGGTTTGGGGGGACCTATTGCATCCTAGTTGGAAGTCCTGAAAAGATTTTTGACAGAAATTAATAGAAATGAAGTTAATAGCATTTTTTACTTTTTTCAAAAATTAGTTTTCGAGAAAATCTCGAAAAATATTGATCTGAGATAAAAAATTTCTCCCTAAAAGTTGTAGATCTTATCGAATTACATTTTCATCTATCCTATACTTTTTTCCTAAAATCAATATATTTCAAGAAAAATAACAAAAATCAATTCTCAGATTCCTATTTCAGAAAAAGTGTTGTAACGATATATTTCGAAAATCTTTCAATTATTGCTGTTGAAACCCATATTGTCTTTTCATTAATTGAAGTTGTTTACATCTTAATTTTGATATTTAAAGAATTTATTCTACAAATAATGCATTTTATTAAGAAAACCATAGAAAATGTAATGCTGGAATATGGTATTTTTATTCAAAAATTCTTAGATTTGAAAGATAAAAGTTTTCGACAATTTACTGCTTTTTGTGTTGTTTTTGGTTACGTTCGATGAAGATTTTCAATTTTTGAACAGTTTCAAGTTATATTCATGTTAATCATAGAAAAAGGGTTATCTTCAGTAAAAATTAAATAAATGAAAAAAATCTATTTCTAAGAAAATTCACAATTTTTTAACAATTTTAGGTTACGTTAGAATTTTAGATATGTACACGGGAAATCGGTATTTTTAGTAAAAGATCATTTAATTACAAAGAAGATTTAATACTTTTTATGCTGGGTCAAGCTAGCGGTGTTCATGGTAAATATCGGTATAGATTTCACAGAAGTTTTAAAATTTTTAAATAATTTAAGGTTATGCTAACGTTTCTCAACGAAAATGTATCATTTTAAACAAAAATCAGAAGATTTTTCAAAGAAGATTACAAATTTCTGAATAATTCTAGGTTAAATTTTGTGTTTTCACTGGAAATCTGTATAGATTTAAAAGAAGATTTTTTCAATTTTTGAATAATTTAAGATTCTATTTTCGAACCAAAATGCAGCAGTTTGATTGTTTGTATATTGTACAAAAATAATATTATTTTGGGTTCGAAACTCATCTCTTTTGGCAAAAATTAATTCTGTTTTTCGTTGAAAATTGATCTTTTAAGTAGAAACTTTGACTATCTGTTTGAATATTTATATTTTTTTGTTGAGAAATCAACTATTTGTTAAAAAATTTATTTATTTTGTTGAAGATTCATAATTCTAGTTGAAAATTCATTTCTTTGCTTGAAAATTTAATTTTTAGTTTAAAAATAATTTTTTAACTAAAAGTTAAACTTTTCCATTTTTTGTTGAAAAATATTGATCTTTTTAATTGAAAATTCAACAATTTGGTTGAAAATGCATGTATTTCGTTGAAAAATCATTCTTTTTGGTAGATAATTGAGTTTCTTGATTGAAAATTCATCTTTTTTGTTCAGAAATCAACTATCTGTTAACAAATTCATTTTTTTGGTTGAAGATCCGCAATTATGGTTGAAAATTCATCTCTTTCGTTGAAAATTTGTATTTTTTGATTGGAAATAACTTTTTTAATTTAAAGTTTAACCATTTCATTTTTACTTAAAAACTGATCTTTTTAGTAAAAAATTCAAGCATTTTGTTGAATTTTGTATATTTTTGTTAGAAATTTGTCCCTTTTGGTAAGTAATCAATCCCTTTGATTACAAATTCATATTTTTTAGTTGAAAATATATTTTTTTGACAGAAAATTGATCTATTCCATTCTTGGTTAATAATTTATTTTTATTAGTTAAAAATTCAAGTATTTGGTTGCAGATTAATTTTTTGGTTGAAGTTTCATAATTTTCGTAGAAAATTTATCTTTCTGGTTAAAAATGTTATTATTTCGTTGAAAATTTGGTCAAATTTTTCATATTTTTAGAATAAAAATGCAACTAACTGTTCGGTTTTGTTAAAAATTTAACTTTTTCAATAAACGTCTTTTTGGAAAGAAAATTCATAGTTTCGAATTGAAGATTGAACTGTCTTCTAAAAAATTCGTCTTTTTGGTTTGGAAATTCATTCATTTGGTTGAAAATGCAACTGTTTTTGGACTATTTTGTTGAAAATTTATTTATTTTTTCAGAAAATCATATTGTTTGTTTCTATTATTCAACTATTTTGTTGAAAATTCGGCTTTCTGGACTGAAAAATCACTTTTGTTGTCTAAAAAATTCATCTTCTTGGCTTGAAGATTCAACTAGTTGGTTTAAAATGCAACCGTTTGTGGTTGAACTCAACTATTTTTTGTTTGAAAATTCCACCCTTCAGTTGAAAATTCCTCTTTGAAGGCTGAAAACTCAACTATTTGATTAAAAATTCGTCTCTTGTGCTTGAAAGTTCAACTGTTTGGTTGTTATCTTTTCGAGTTTCAAAACTGTTTTCTAAAAAAATCTTTTTCGGTAAAAAATTAATCTTTTATGGTAGAAAATCCAACTATTTTATTGAAAAATCAATATATTTCTACTTGAAATCTTAATCGTTTCATTTTGAATTCAATATTGCACCTATAAATTAATTTTCATTCAGAAGAATTTATTCCCCTATTTTCATGAAAAATCACTCTATTTCTCCTGTTTTGAGATCTTGCGTTTTTGGGCTAGTCTGATAAAATATTATGTTTTGTGTCTATTTTAGGCGTTTATCAAATGTTATAAAAAAAAAAATTTTGTCCTAAAAGGGGAGGGGATGTTCTCATTTGTGTTTAGCTCCAAGACAAATCGCTGATCAATCTCTCTAGCAATCACCCCAGGCGAAGAGCTTCACAAAGTCATCATGTGTAAGATCCATATTCACTCTAATCACGCCCACTAAATAAAGCTACCCACGCGGACCCATTAGTCACAAATTTCTCATAAACTATTTTTCTCCACACTTTCATGTTGCTACCGCAAATCTTGATAGCGAAGGAATATATGAGGTAAGAGCATGCTGTGAAATATTATTTTATTATGGCTTCAATGTGCGCGGTTACGTATGTCGTAAACATGTAGGTATATTTATATCCACGAATGCAGAAACTGCATGTGAGCCTGTTATGTTACATAGGTTCTATTGTACTGCAACAGCGCTTAAAGGCTCAGTCCATCTGCACTCACGAATCCTCTCAGTGTAATAATCGCGAATACGGTATCTATTATTCGAACCCACTTGTGGTAGGTGGTCAGTGACATACGACTACGGATAATCTACCCAGCTTATTACCATAACGCGTATGATACTTTTCAATGAAAATGAATTAATTATAAAGTGCAACGATCGCCACACACGCGTGGGAGGAAATTGCACTTGTGAGATTTTTTAAAATAATCTTGTACAAATGTACAAATGTTCTAACTTTTTATCGTTGTCCTGATTTTCTGATTGTAGAAGGAAATTCTTGACCGACTTTGGATTTTTTTTTTAAATTAAGAATTTAATTTTAAAGAGATTTATGTGACCCAATTTTTAAATTATTATTTGTTCAGAGATTTATGTTAATGAAAATAGCGAAAACAAATTTTTTTTATTTATTTTTTATTTTCGTGAAAACATTTTTCCTATGTTCAACGTTGCTGGACTACATGTGCAGGGATGTTTGAAAGGGAGAAATGATCATCTGGTGAACTTAATTGTTATAAATGAATTGAATCAACAAATGGTCTACATTATGGATTTTTTGTTTTCAAAGTTTATTTCTGCGATTGAATTACTTGCTTTTATTGATAAAATAATACTTGATCATACAAATTTGTCATTTTATATTTTTTATAAATTTTATAAACAAATGCCCAATGTGACCATTCCAAGGCAGAGAGAAATATACTATTTTCTCTTAATTTTGTTAAAATTATGTTTTCAGTGATATTTAATCATTGAAATTTATAATCCAATATTTGTCAATTATTTTATAAACAAATTATATAAACAAATGCCCAGTGTGGACATTTCAAGGTAGAGAGAAATAGTCTTTTCTCTTAATTTTATTAAAATGATGTTGTCAGTGATTTTTTGTGATGACAATTTGTAATCCGATATTCTTTATTAACTTTATAAAAAAATTATATAAACAAATGCTGAGTGTGAATGTATAGAGGCAGAAAACATTTGATTTTTCGCTCTAGTTCCACAACTATTTTTTTCTCAAATATGTTTATAAAATTAAGAAAGAATATCAAATGGCAAATTTTCATGAGTAAAACATCTACATTCAGTCTACATTTCTAATATTTAAAAAGAAAGGAAAACATCGAATTGCCAAAAAATAGGAAGTTCTGAAAAGTATTTAAATAATTAACATACTGTACAGATTGTACTTGATTACTTAAATAAAAATGTGTATCTCGAGAAAGATATTTGTATATAATTGATAAACTTAGGAAATGAACATACGATTTTACCTTTATGTTAAAAATTCAACAATTTTGTTAAAAACAAAAAAGTCCATCTTTTCGGTTGAAAATTTTACTGTTTTGTTTGAAATTCACTAAGAATTTTCTTAATTAAGATATTAAGAATATTAACTATTTTGTTGAAAATTCGTTTTCTCTGGTTAAATTTAACTGTCTTTGGTTTCAAACTGAAATCTTGTTTTGATTGAAATATCAACTATTACGTTTTTCGTTGAAAATTCCGCTACTTAGCTGAAAGTGGAACTGCTTTGTCAAAAATTAATTTGTTTGGCTGATGATTTATCGGTTTAAGTCTAAACAATCTGTATCTCCATTTTTTGGAAATTGAATTATTTTGTTTAGAATTCTTTTTTAATTGGTCAAAGTTGATTTTTTAACTAAAGATTTAGTTATTACATTTTTGGTTGAAAATTGATCTTTCTTAGTTGAAAATTCATGTATTTTGTTGAAATTATATTATTCGGTCGAAAGTTTACCTCTTTTGTTGAAAATTCCTATTTTTGTCAAAAATCAATTTTTTAAACTGAAAATATAACTTCTCCATTTCTTGTTGAAAATTGACCTTTTTTTTGTTAAAAATTCATGTTTTTTGTTCGAAATGCATTTTTTTGCTTGAAAATCGAATTATTTTTTTGAGAATCCTTTTTCAATTGGTTGAAAATTAATTTTCCAACTAAAAATTTAACTAATCCATTTTTAGTTGATAATTGACCTTCTTTCGTTGAAAATTCATGTGTTTTATTAAAAATTCATCATTTTGGTCGAAAAATGAACTATTTTGTTAAAATCTCATTTCTTCTGTTGAAGATTCATTAACATAGTTGAAAATTCCTTTCTTTGGTTGAAAATTTAACTATTTTTTTGAGAATTTTTTTTTCTAAATTCACTTTTTTCTTGAAAATTTAACCATTTTTTTATAATTCTTTTTTAATTGGTTAAAAATTAACGTTTCAACTAAAAATTTAACGATTCTATTTTTGATTGAAAATGAACCTTTTTTAGTTGAAAATTCATGTATTTTGTTAAGCTTGAATTATTTGGTTTTAAAGTTTACCCTTTTTTTTTAAATGTATATATTTTATTATGAATTCATCTTTTTGGTCAAAAATTGAACTATTTGGTATAAAAATCATTTTTTCTATTGAAGATTCATCATTTTAGTTGAGCATTCATTTCTTTAGTTAAAAATTTAACTATTCTGTTGAAATTTTTTGTTTTGTGAATTTTCACTGAAAAGTTACCTACTCTGTGCTAGCTGGAAAATGCATCTTCCTCAGTTGAAAATTCAACTATTAGGTTGCAAATTAATGTATTTTGTTGAAAATTCGTTTTTGAGGTGGAATATTATTCTTGTTGATGAAAATTTATCTTTATGGTTGACAATTTATTTCTTTTGTTGAAAATTTAACTATTTTGTCTAAAATTTGTTTAAACTACATAGTATTTTTGGGTAATATTAGATTCATTACATCCTGTTATTACAAATTCTATAAAAAGGAAATCTGCTTCAAAAAATTCTGATTTAGAATTATCTTCTTATTAAATAATTAATTGAAAATTTAATCGGAATCAATTGTACAAATTTCCTCATAAAAAAGCTGCTGCATTTTGAGTCTCATTTTCAACTTTCTCCCTTGAGGCATTCTTGTCAGCTGTTGATGCAGTGATAATAGGAAATGATAATCCCCATCCAGATGATTAGTTTCACTTTGAAGAAAACTAAACCTATCATTGTTTCTGATGACTTTCAAAATCTGAACGTCATCTTCATCAATTGTAGATTCATTTTCCAATTTTGATTGTGCTTCTTTTCTAGAATCTAGAAGATTTTCATTTGCATTTTGAGCTGAATGTTGAGTTAAAATTTTCGTTAGACTTTCGTGCAAATTTCGATTCAAATTTTTTGCATCAATTTGAGGAACATTTAGAGGAACATTTTGAGATATATTTTTTATTGAATTATGAGGCTCAATTTGAGGCGAATTTTGAGAAAATGTTTGATATTCACTTTGGGATATATTTTGAAGCATGTGAGGCTCAGTTAGAGACGAATTTTGAGGCACTATTTGGGGCGTATTTTGGAACACATCTTCAGCTAAATATTGAGCCACCTTTTGATACACATTTCGAGGTGTATTTTGAGACAGAGTTCGATCACTTTGAGGCCTATTTTGGGGCATTTTTTGTGCCACTGCTTTTGGAAAATTTGCTGCCAAATTTTGAGCCACAATCGTATTCTCAACTAATATTCCATTTACATTTTCGCTATTAACAGATCCCCTTCTAGCTTCGTCATTCGAGCTTCTGCTGAAATTTCTAGAATTCCTAAGGAATTCCAAAGTCTTGTCATTCTTTTCAGCATCCTCGAGCAAGATCGTTACATCCCCCCGAAGCATGGAAATCTTCTCCAACAGATTCCTGAATCGATCGAATTTACGTTCCACACCCGGTTCAGGGGCCTTCTCATTTTTCTTAGCATCGTCATTTGTTCCTACATCCACAATCTCTTCCATTTTACCAAGCATTTCAGAAACTTCTCCTTTATCTAATTTATCTTCCCCCACATCAATTGTGTTTCCCTTTAGATTAAAATCCCTACTTTCCGTCTCCTGTTTAACAATTATTAATTCATACAAAGCTCTGATAACATCCTGAAAATATTTTGCCATTATATTCAGTTTTCTGTCAAAAACCAATTCTCGATCTTGAAAACTGGATGGACACTCTACATTTCTTATATACGTCTTATCTTCGCCAATTTTTAATCTTGATTTCTTCACATTAAGGCGAACTTCATTTGATTCAGAGTCCCTAATCGTATTTTCTCCAAAATTATTATCTTCCAACATTTCTTCAATATTCTTATCTTGAATTGTCTCTTTTGATTTTTCTTGCCTGAATTCATCATTTCTCATTTCCAGATTTCTACTACACAAGCCTATAAAATTATTATCCTCTACATCTCCTGAATTTTGATTAGAATTTTCGATAAGCCTCCTTTTTCTCTTAGGTGAAGATAAGACATCCTTCAAGGTTGTTCTTATGCTTCTTTTTCTTGGAAATCTCAGTTTGAGACCTTTATCTGAAATGGATTGATGTGCTGACTCGTATGGTTTCTTTTTCCTCAAAACGACATCTGATAAGGAAACTCCAGCCCTTTGTCGACTATTTTCTTCCTGATGTCTACCAGAATTCACCAATTTCTTATTTTTATTAAAGTTCAAATTTGGAAATTTCGTATCGATTGTTTTTAAACATAAGGAAGCTGGACAAGTCTGAGGTCTCTCAAACTTTAATTTTCTTCTTGATTTTCTGACCAAGGTTAAAGGTGTTGATATTTTATTTCCATTTATTCGAATATTTGATGATTCTTCATCGGACGATAAAATATTTGAAGATTTTGAAGATTCGAGATTTTGGATTAGCGAGGAACGATTTGAGTTTGAACTTTCTGGTTGTAGGTGAAAATTCGAATAGGAATTCTATAATTTCAAAGATGTGATTGATTTAACAACTTGAAAATTAGCACACAAATTAAGAAGAGACATAAATTAAATTATTTTATTCACCTGATTCTTTCCAATTTGCAATTTCAAACTTCGAGAGCTCTTGACCCTTTTGGCTGGCCGCGAACTCCTTATATATTTGATTAATTTCCTTCTTGGACGAAGATGATATAATTTTAAAAGGCCATTTTCCTCCTCGAAAAATGTATTTCTAGTTTGACAACTCTTATCAATCTTCTTTTTCATATTAAAAATAAAATAGTTTTTGGAATCTGTGACGAATTTCCTTCTTTGAACCTTTGCCTGCAAACATTTTCTCAATATTATTCCTTAGGTTAAGTAAACACAATTTACTGAATTTCATTTACCTTGCATAAAAATAAATTATATTGAGGAAGTACTGTTGTCAGCTTCTCTTGTCCACTTCAATTTATAATAAAAGCACTTCAAAGTCATTCAAGATTTACAATAAAATCGAGCGATAAAAGCTGATATAAAAAATCAAAACATTTTAGTCCATATAAATAAAGTAAACACGAAATGTCAAATTGGCATTTGAAATCAATGAAGTTGTCTGGCAGTAGTAGAATGGAAATTCAACTTAATTTGAAGAGATCGAAATTTCAAACAATTTTAAACTTTCAAAATTTAAAGGTAAAGAATTTTGCCGAAGTTTCGTGAACATTGCAGTTCACTTGTGACGTCGACAAGATTCGTAGTTTCGTACACGATTGAAACCCGGAATAGCTTCAAATTTTTAATTCATCATTATGAATAATCGTGAAAGCATTAAAACTATTATTGATTTCAAACTTATTTTGATCGATTATTTACATTAAATAAATCTTTGGTGCAAATTGACGGAAATTAAAACGTCTCATTATACAAGATTTGTAATTTTTATTTTTTTCTCTTATTTGTTTTCAACATTTACAAGGCTTGGTCAGACAGTTAAAGACATTATGCGCCTATTGAAGCTAGAGGGATATTTCAAATGGACAGCTTGTCCGTTTGAAAAGCCGCATCGGCTGCACAGCAGCTTGTTGTGGGCGTTGTACCACAATACTGGAGAACGTTAGTTCCTCGGAAAAAATACTGATTTATTTCACATATCAGGGAGTTGTCTTTTGAGTAGGTACTTGCTGAAAGTTTATGTCGTCCGTGTCTCAAGTATCCTTGAAAACGTTTACTGACGCATTTACATATTTACACAGTTCCGCATGCTGGACCTTTGTTCGTTATCTCAAACCTTTTAGTGTCGTTTCTATTTATTTCCTTGTGCAATTCCAATACCTTTTCAGAATTAAAAAATCTTTTTGCATTTAGAAACCTCTTTAGAGTGCAAATTGGTTAGCTGATCCTACAAAAAAGATTGCAAAAGCGTTAAAACATTTTAAGTGGTAAAAATAGATGGAAGACTAGCTAGCCTTAGGTCGAACTTAATGCGCAGCTACAGTAAGAATATTAGAAAACTATTATGCAACTATAAGGGCGCTGGAGGAATACTGCGCAGCTTTCATAGCCCAAAAAACCTAATGCGCATCTAAAGTCCTGTTTTACTATTTAACATTTTCGCCTGAGAATAAAAAAGAAAAAATGTAAATAAAGCCTCCAGCGCACGATTTTATTATACAAGAGCTTATCTGGAGTCATCGGAACCGAGAAAGTATGAATTATGATGGGGATAAAAAAGAATGTCTGGGAGACGGAGTGGTAACAAGTAATAGTTATATTGGTTTCACCGGAAGAAACGAAAAGTAGCTCAACAAGAGAGGCGTGTACGAGACAAGGTCGCGGTCCGTCCAGAGACTGGAGCGGAGAAAGTATTTATCTCATTTCACGACGGTCGGATGCTCGGTTCTAAAGATCAGCGCACTCGAGTTATGTCACTATTACCCGAGGTTCTTAATTATCGCTCCGGCATCGGGAACGAACAGAGCATGTAACGTCTCTGCAACCTAACCTTACTTCATAATATCGTACAGCTCGATCAGCTCGGGGCACAAAATGCTTCAGATACAAATTACAATATATTGGTGTGCATCTAATTTGTAATCGAAATACAATTACAAATTATTCCAGCAGCCACAGATTTGTCCAGCTTTCTCTGCCGCCACACATTAGTGCAGCAATTATCCCCATCCAGATATTGGTGCAGCAGTTACCCCGAGCCACAAATATCACTTACAATCTGTTCACTTCACGAACGCCTCTCATGATAAAGCTTACTTTATTGCACTTCAGAAAAGTCCCCATTTGTTTATGTACAAAAATTAGGTTGGAAAATATCCTTCGCGAAAAGATGAAAACCGTGGTTTTTTCGCGTTACTCTGTCCTTGCTTGACTTTCAATGACGACATCTTTGAACTGAACAATGGAAAAAATTGATAAAAAATCATATAGGTGCATTCATATTTTGACTATACATACGTGAAAACAAAATTGCAATATATTAATAACAATTAACTTGAAAAATTTCAACAAATAAGTTGAGTGATTTTTTTCTTATGAGTAAATTACAAAAGTATGCAGCTATTTTGGAGGGGCCTTCGTTAAGTGAACGGATAGTAGTGGCAGTCAACACCCTTAAATGATACAAAGTTTGATATAACGGCTTCAACCAGGAAGTGTCTAACACTTGGAAGGTCTTCGTGACAGGGGTTCGTGTGTGAACGTTATTACAGGGTGATCACAAGGTCATGCTACTTTCGCCCTTCCTGAAGGAAGATCCTATTTCAGTACCCTGAAGCGTCAAGTCACGAGGACTCTCGCAAACTCTGGATCCTGCATTGTTATACAACACCTTCGCTCAGCGAATTGGCTCTGGGCACATTCCTTTGAAAGCGAACACAAAGTGCAGTGGTTTAGCGCTAACAATGCGCTGCCGGACATTCGCTATTCTATCAGCTGCACCCGCTATTATGCCAGCGCGATCGCAAACCTTCTTGGAACGAGATCGATTTAACGCTCACGCGTATAAAGCCTATGATATCGATATTATTGTTGCATTACTTGAAACCCGAGCTTCTGATCTCCAAGATCGATTTCACGATCAAAATGATACCGAGAAAATGAACCACTCCGTCATCCGATTAATGTCATAGAATCAATCAATTAAAAACAGCACGTTTCATCAAAGACGTACTACATTCCAGAGAAATCTTTTCAGAGCTTTATGGTATCGTATGTATATAATGCACAAGCGCCGAACTCTTCTGCTCAGCTTTGAGTCTATCAGATGCTCTGATGATGCTGCTATAATGATATTGGATTAGTAACAAAGTATAATGAAGAGTAGGAGGGTGCGTCACGATCTAGCGTCATAATCGCTTCATATCAAGCCGGCCTCGAGATCGCGAGATCATATTCAGTCGGATAAATAAACGTAATCATACAGCGATCCTAATGAGCCGTTGCAAGGCGCGTACCTTGTCACTTCCAGGCACGTATATCCTTTGTGAAGCGGACGTTGAGTTAATGACAAAAGTAAAAAAGCCGGCCCGGCCGGAGGCCACGGTAAGTAAATTAGTAGTCACTAGAAATCAGGAACTCTTCTACAAATCGTTCTATGTAATTAACATAATGCACAAAGTCTTACCATGATTGCAATTACGACTCCACTTCCTGCATATTACTTAATATGTACGATTTATAGGATCTATCGAATCGCGATTGGAACTTCATAGATTTATTCTTTCATCTCAAATTAAAATTTGGTGATTATTACTCTACTGAACAATACCATTTTCCTCACCCTAAATTCCCTATTAAAGTGGATTTTGTGCATTTTTAGAAGAGGAAAGAACATATCCAGAATCTGATTTTTATTCAGGAAGTGCATTCCTTTAAAAATAGCTTCCCGTGATTCCGAGGTTAAGAATCCCTTAGAAGTAGGTGGTCCGCAAAGTAAGGAGTTCAGGGGCTTTCCGTACGTCGGTGGGATGGTCCTCAGGAGTCACACTGTAATTTTACTCGAGTTCCTAGAACGGAGTATAGTTCCCTGTTCAAGGGACTCCATACTGGGACAAGTGGGTAATTTAATCGAGTCCCGACTATCACCATGAGCCAAAAGTACTCTGCCAGTAGCATTTACTTACTAGTCCGAGACCAAAGGGTTATCATCACGTAATTCGCATAATCACTTCCGGATGAAAGCTTTGATTTTCAGCTCCTTCATCACGAGAAGTACCTAATGTCGAGCAAAACAATTCCACATTTCTAAGATACTTCTTCCACCTATCTTTCAAGTAATATATAACTCCTAAGAAATGTACGTAAAGAATTTTTTTAAGCACAGTTAGAATGATTGTGAATGTTGTATGCTTAACATTTTAATCTTGTATAGCTCGTAGCAAAATGGTCAAAGCCGAAAATTCTGGTTGTGTATGACACATTTTGTATTTCGTTTTAGCTTTTAGCTTCCGAACCATTTTTTATTATTATTCGCTAGCTTCATTTTTCGAGGAAAGAAAAGATTCTTTTTTAATATCCGAGCGCGATCTCAAACTTTTTGGTCATCAATCTTAAATGCGCAGTAGATCTCTCTGTGGCAGTTATAGCTGCATTACATCTTAATACAATATATGGCTGCGCACTAGAGTCATGTGGAACTTTCAGCTGCGAATTAGAGTTCTATGGAACTTACAGTTTCGCAGTAGTGTTATATGGTCTCAAAATATTTACTATATCAATTACAAACATTCAAAATCAGGTTAACCGCTTTATAGTAACGGAACTATCTAGAAAGTAATATCAATAATCTTCCTCAATTTTTACGTTTTAAAGCAAATAGTTTACTAGCTTTAACAGTCTTCAGGTGATAGAACACCCGTTGAGATCCAGAAAAATAAACAAGTAAGGCTGCTTCGAAACAGGACTTGCTTTTGCAAAAGTTCTTCATTCTGATCGTGGATTTACGAGCGATGATAAATCGACGGGGTTCTTCACGCGACGGAACTCCTGATGGGATTTCGAAAATTTTCTTGGTAAAAAGCCGACGTATCGTGCTTCGATGGTCTTCAATATTCGTGATATATGGTTCCTCTGTGGGGTCAAGAGATTATACCAGCTTCTGGTAATCCATCCTGCAATTCAGCTTGAAATAAAGCTCAGTATAAATAAGAAAATGTTACTATAAATATGAAATGAAGTTCTCTGCAGATGTGAGATAAATTTCCAAATAGATAAATGATCTTGAATCTTGAGGAAGCAAAAGGCGTGAACTGAATAATTTCCAGGATGAGAATAATCTCGAAGAGAAGGTCGATCGAGTGTGGGTAGTTTGATAGTCGGACTGTAAAAAGTGAAACACGAGAGCAAAAGGGAAGCGAAGGAGAAAGAGGTAAAGACTAGATCGTCGCTTAATGGAAGCAACGTAGCAGGATCATGCACCAGCATCCCTGGTGAGGATTAACATAAACACGATGCATTATCGCAACACCGAAGTGCTGTTAAGCGCGGATCCTCAGCCGCTTCTTTTTATGCACATAACTGTATATTTGTATAAGTCAGTCTAAAAGATTCATATTCTTCAATTTACTGAAGAATTTACATTTTCTAAAGCAGCTCTTTCATTTTGAAAATTAATTGAACGCCATTTGCCGGCTCATTGAAGAAATCCAGCTCATGTTGAGAACGGTTCAAATCGTGAAGTGCATTTGAAATTTCTTTGCGGACCACCACGAAGTTCCGTAATTTCCGGGAAGAATGTCAAGGCCTCAAGGCTCTCTTGCTTGTCATTCGAAGGATGTCCAATCTCTCGCTATTGTGAATACAAGAATCGCGTCTCTTCTGTAGAACGTGGCAATGCTATCTGACTTTTCGTGCGAATTCCCCCATGCATGAACTTCCGCATGAATTATTCATTCGGAAGTTCGTGCATTTGAGATTATACAAAGATCATCATTAATGCCATATCGAATTGCTTGTCTATTTCCCTGGACCACAGGGATGAGTAAGAGATTTGCAAGATTTATGGTTGTGCAATTCTTCACAATAGAAACCATAGCTGCTCATGATATGGCTCTCCAAACGATATCAAAATAAACAGTAAAAGAAGAGTGATGCTCACAAATGTGATACGAGCTAACCATCTAATAATAGATACTAAAGGGCAGTAAATTTCTGGCCTGGAGGAAGTCCGGTAATTTCAATTATCTCACATTACGCACACCTGCTTCAGTGTCTGAGTAGTGCGCGCGCAGGGCTTATGAATAAATATCTATAAATATGACGTCGAGCATGGTAAGGTTGCATATATTAAATTACATTCTTAAGCAGCTAGCAAGCTGGCACATCGAGTCAGCCTGGTTGATTAAACGCAGCCAGTCGAGCAGCACAATGAGAGAGAAGGATCCTCTCGTTCCTAGGACATGAGAGCGTGCGCAGCGTTCTGCGTCGAGTTCCGAGTACGAGCTCACGGGAAAGTAGAGAAGAGGAAGAAGAAAAAGGAATAGTGAAAAGAGAAGAGAGAAGAGAAAAGACGAAGAAAAAGAAGAGGAGGAGGAAAAAGAACAAAAAGGAACAAAAAGGAGAAATAGAAAGAGGAGAAGGAACTCCGTAGGGCATGGAGGTTGCGAGCAGCGCGATGCTAATTATTCTAGTTCATGCGAGCAATTTGTCGAGCCGTACAGGAGAACGTATATTTAATACCGTAGGGGCTCCCGCAACCCTCCCGGGTATTTACATCTGTGGCGAATACCCATCGGATCCCCGGGATGTCGAGAATTATCCGGGATTATAGAGCTCCGACCTGGTGCATTGCTGGAACCAGGTATCGGAACAAGCAGTCGATAAACTCTAATACTATAGATCGAGTTCTTACTAATCGAATTACGAAAAGCAACTAGCTTTTGTGGGAACTGGGAGTTAATCGCTTTTACCTTTACGCGGTTGTAAAAGCCGGTCTTTTTGTAGTCAGTTAAGGAATCGAGATTCTTGCATGAAAGCAAGTGAATCGAATGCATATTATCAGCCGAATGTTGATCTTCAAAATGAAGAGAATCTAGTGTTGAGCATGCCAAGCTTGAAGTGATTAATTCTGCTTTCCTTGAGTTGGTATATTGTTTTGGGTTTATGGAACGAAATGACAGTGAGAGGCTCATATATCTTAACATGTTCTGGACAAGTCATTAATATCAGTTTTCGTAGATTGGTGTCAAGAAGAAATGGGGGTCCAACAGAAGGATATCTCCAGGCGTGGCCCAACTGGATTTGTGAAACGTGTTCTTCGGTTAACTATGTCCGAGGTGCGGGTCGCTCTGCGTCTTACGAGATGTCTAAGTAGCTGCAACGACTTCTCGGTCTTGCACAAGACGCAGCCGCACCTTTCGCCTTCGACATAATCATTCTTTTAACGAACTCTGAAGGAAACTTGATGTTACCAGTATTACCGCGCATATATTATATCGACTATCTTAACGATGTGTGGGAACCCGCTGAAAAACATTCCCATTAACCTCTCATTAACCATAATCAACCGATAATGTATTCTCTCTTTATCGGGTGCACTTGCGCATAATAAGGAAACAAAACGGTGATTTGTTAATTTGTGAACAATGTTCTGGAAACTTTGCATTGAAGAAATAAATTCGAGGGAGTGTAACACGCGAACCCTAACCTGTTCGAGGAGGAGTCACGCTCGAGAGACTCTTTGGAGCCGATGGAGAGATATCTGGACCACGATTTGAACCGCAGAACTTGGTGGATACCTCGAACTTGACCTAGAATGATTGCAAGGGAATCTGCTCACGTAGGGACGGACACCTGCTTCTTTGATAATCGACCAATGGGAGGACTGGTCCTGGCATATATTCACCTCGTACGTGACGGCACTCGATCACCTGGTCTGGAAACCATTAAGCATCGTTCCCATGAACGTGCCCCGACTGGACATCGCACCACGACACCGTGCAGCAACGATCGTTAGTCCTGACCTTCCTGCAAGTGCAGTGCAGCAGTGCAACGTTCGCAAAAATAAACAGCAAGGATAGCCACTTGTAAAATTAATTCTCCAGTCTAAAAGACTCCTTCCGGGACATGAATAACTTTTGAGAAGATTTATAAGACGTGGGAGATTTGTAAAAATGTAAGGGGAGTTGTGAGACATTAACAGTGTTGCAGTTTTCAATTAAGACTGCAATTGAAGATATGGAACTGAGGAGGCGACGACAAAGAAATCGATGTTTGCCTCTGATTTCATCATCAGCTACCATTCGTTCCTGTATAACGATCAGGGTCGCGTTAATTATATAGATGCCACTCGCACGGGTGCTCGCGCAATTAGCTGAGCAAGCAATACCTGATGCTTACTGAGAGCAGTTGAGTGAGCGTTGTTTTTAATTACCTCCTGAATTAATTCATATGTATTGATGTTAAAAGGACGTTCACGCGACGCTCCATTCCTAATAAGTAAAATTGCGTAACCGCTTCGTGCTGCGTTTATTGCGAACCTTGAGGTTCGGATATTTAACTACCGTTTATGCTTCAACGAATTGAGTAAACAAGGTCTTCCAATTCTGCGACCTTGTATTAGATTAGATTAGACAGGCTGGATTCAAACCTGATATAGCGGGACTAATCGATTATAAATAGGGTACGCGGGACATGTACTTTATTTTCGTATCTAAGATCATACTATAGCAAGAATTGAAATATTAAATGCAAGGTCGTTAATCACACACTTGGTCGATTTTGTCAAGATGGCCGAAGGCCTGGAACGATTTGTCGGACGGTCGTAAACGATAGTGGATCTTCGTCGTGATTACGAGCTTTTTATTCCCGAGCGGCCTCGGAGGGCCCCTTCGCGTCAACTCGTTTCTCGCATACCGAGTATTATCACTGCACATACCCAGGGAGTTGTCTATCAGGTGCGCTCGGGCTGACTTTATGCGCTCGGACCTCGAGCTGCTCGGAAAAAGCCTATCTTTATAGCGGCAGTCGAGATACCCCGATGCAAGCGCGGTTAAGACTTGCCGTCTCGCGTCCACCATGGACTTCTTGGAAACCACCACGTCTTTTAAACTCGCTCCGTACCGATACTCCAGAAATAACCGCGACCATTACCTCCATAAATTATCAAGCGCATTATTATATATTTCCTACCCATTTTGCATCTCAGGCTCATCTGTAATCTTTATCGACGAAATTGCCGATGAAACGTTTTTTTTAATTTGGGACTCCTAATGGAACAAGCTACATTTTAATAGCAAACTCTAACCGTAACTCTCTCCTGACGTTTTCATGAGCTTCGGAATTTTCAAAGGTAGGGTAAATTAATGTTGTAATGAGATGTTCACTTTACTTAAGGGGCTGTTAAATTATTACGTCATCGAGATTTGGAATCAGCTTAGAGCGATATAGTGAAATACGAGACTCGCTCTTGGACTGAATTGTGAGTGAAGACCAATATAAAAATACGCATGTCGTTATACTGCGCAGCCTTAAGTATCATATGGCCCCTTTTGCGCAGATAAAGTCCCATACAAAGCCACAGCGTAGCTATAAACACCATAGACATATACTACGCATCCATAAGTACCATACGACTTTACTACACATCCATTAGTATCATGGTACCTTAGCATATTTCGCAATGCCGTAGGGATCTACTGCGCAGCTCCAAATTACAAGAGCACTATTTTGTAGCTGTAAGTGCTAAAGAACTTCACTGCGCATCCGTAAATTTCATAGGACATTACTACGCATCCAATAGAGCTATAGTACTTTAATGCGCAGTCCTAAGTGACATATAGGTCTGTTACGCATCCATATATTCTATTATATTTATATTATACAATATAAGTGTTAAAGGAACTTTACTGCGCAGCAATAAGTACCTAAAGTACGACGAAGCTGACATTTTTTAAAAATAAACGAACCCAATTTTTTCTATTACTTATATTTATGTAAAACATCATGAAATAAGTAAAGTTACTCCTTAAACATAATATTCAGCAGGTTGAAACATTTGAATTTTTTGTATTTGTATATTAACAAATTAATGAGTGAATGTGCTACTTTAAGAGCAAAAATATACGAATGTATATCTTAGCCATTTCGGTTTTCATATTATTTTTATTTTCATTCATTCCTTCAACAAAATTGCTAAAAAAAATTGTCAGAAATGAATAATATGTACGATTTTTTAATACCTGATAACAATTTATTGTTAATTGTTTTTAAAAATCATAAACAAATGAAGATTTTTATCAATTTTCAACCAGCATATTTGTTTTTTTTCAATGAAATGAACTCTAAATAACTTGGAAAAATATTTGCCTTATGATACTTTATGGAAAAGTAATATTTTCTTATTTTATAAACAAGTTTATTTCAAAAATTACATCCTGACTGCTTTTTAATAAATGGATGAAGTGTTTTTCATCAAACCGATTGTTATTGTCATATTCCGTATTTTTGACGGAATTAACTTGAAATAACTTGTTCATAACGTTTCTTCTGTTATTTCTTTCAATCTTCACTCCGTATTCGTATTTTTTTATAAAATTTTCTAAATAAATAACAAATATTATCCCCTGACAATGTCTTCTGATGAATAAGGATCTTTCTGAGTCCCTGGCTGTCGATTTTGAAAAAAAAAACATTTAATTGTTAACAAGTTGTCAATTTGTGAATTTGGTTATAAAATTGTTCATAAACTTAATTTTTTTATTAATTGATAAGGTATCACAAGCGATAGACTTTTCTAACTAACTTAAAATTGATTGAATTGAAAAAACGAAATCTGCCGGTTGAAATTCATTCAAAATCTGTATTTGTTTATAAAATTTTGTAATGATTTTGATAATAGATAGAAGTGTTTGTAGCGTTGATTAGCTCAGCTATACATTTTTTTATTAAATTGGCTTGTGATATTAAAATGCATTTTTTTTATAGCTTGGAGATTAATCATTTTAGTTGAAAACTCATATTTGCGCGTTGAGGATTAAACTGTTTTGCATAAATATTTTAGACTATTTTAACTATTAAGTAGAAAATAATGATATTTATTCAGTAGGAAATAATAATGTTGATAAAAGAACGAAGTATTTTTAGCGTAAATTAGGCATTTGCTTATTAAATTGGCTTATAACATTAACTATTCCCCTCTTTTTCCTCTTTTTGAAGAATTCTTCTTTTTCCCCTATTTTCAAGAAACTTTTCCTCTTCTAACATTTTTTCGCTTAAACGTGAACTGAATTAATAAAGCCCAATAAGGAAATCTAACTATTTTTCGTTGAAATGTCTACTATTATATTTTTGGTTCGGGATTTATCTCGTCGATTGAAAATTCTAATATTTGGTTGAAAATTGAATTATTCTATTAAAAATGGAATAGTCTTTTTCAATTCATCTTTT
The DNA here is from genome assembly GCA_932178445.1 of Andricus quercusramuli. Lineage (NCBI taxonomy): Eukaryota > Metazoa > Arthropoda > Insecta > Hymenoptera > Cynipidae > Andricus > Andricus quercusramuli. The sequence goes on along the minus strand of CAKNXH010063717.1, from coordinate 48,528 downwards.
TTGGTCAACATTTTTTACAAAAAATCGAAAAAAATGTAACTACTTTGTTAAATATTCATTTCTTTGGTTGAATCTTCATTCCTTTATTTAACTATTTCGCTGGAAATTCGTTTTTTTTAATTAATTTTTTTAACTAAAAATATATTTATTCCATTTCTGGTTGAAAATTGATATTTGAAATTGAAAAATTAATCTTTTCTACTTGAGATTTCAACTATTTTGTTGAAATTTCGTCTGTTATGGTAGAAAATTAATCTTCTTGTTTAAAAATTAATCCTCCTTGTTTAAAAATGCAACTGCTTGATTGAATGTTAATCTTTTTCGTTGAGGATTCAACTATCTGATTGAAAATTCGTCTTTTTTGATTGAATTTCACTGTTTTTTATTTCAAATACAAATTTTTTGTTTTTGTTTCGAATATCAGCTATTATATACTTGATTGAAAATTCATATTTTTTTTGAGAAAACAACTGCTTGGTGCAAAGTTGAACTACTTTTGAAAAATGCATTTTGTTGGTTAATGATTGATCATTCTAGTTGAAAATTCATATTCGCGGATTAAAAATTGAACTGTTTCGCATAATATTCATTTTTTTGCCTGAAAATTAAAATATTTAGTTTAAAATCAACTTTTTTGTTAAGGATCAAACAATTAAGGTTACAAAATAAACTATTTTAATACAAATGCAACTATTTGACAGAAAACACACTTTTTTGTTGAAAAATCCTATTTTCAAGTTGAAAATTCAACTTTTTTTTGTAGATAATTCGTCGTTTTAGCTTCAAAATTTAACACTTTTCTTGGAAATTCATCGTTTTTAGTAGTACAGTGTAATATTTCTGTTCAAGAATTCATTTTTGTGGTTAAAAATTTAACTATTTATTTAGAAATATGAGAGGAAACAAAGTTTCCTATTTTTTCGGTCTTACGATCCATTTAGAACAAAAAAAATTTTAAAAAAAAAGAAAGAAAGAATTTGAGTCAAAATTTCTTTTTATTAACGTTTCGGCCTCAACTGTGGGCCTTCTTCAGAAACAAAACATCTTTTATAAAAGTTAAATTAATTAATACTAATGAAGGTATATACAAAAAAATAAATTAGTTGTACAAAAAACAATTTTTTTTACCTTAATGAATAATCGGAGTCAATCATCTTCCCTTTGTTGAAATTTCAATTTCTGTAGACTACATTCTTGTGATTGAAAAAAATTGACAATTGAGTTTTCTGTAATTCTTCTATCTAATCTATATTTTAAATAATTGGAATAATTGCCTAATTCTATAATTTTGTCAATTATATTACTAATTTCACAATTTTCTTCTGATAAGTATGTTTTACATTTTGTACTTTAACGTTTCTGAAGAAGGCCCAGAGTTGAGGCCGAAACGTTAACAAAAAGAAATTTTGTCTCGAATTTTTTTTTTTATTTTATTTTTTTTAATGGATCGTAAGACCGAAAAAAATAGAAAACTTTGTTTTCTCTCATATTTCTGAATATAAGAAGACGATCGAAGAAAGCTTGATTTGCTGATTTCTTTAGAAATCTGGAGGTTTATTTAACAATTTAGTTAAAAAATTATCATTTCTTCGTTACAATTCAACTATTTGATTGAAAGTTGAACTACTTTTATGAAAAACTGATTTTTTAATCTGAAAATCTGAGTATTCCATTTTTGGTTGTAAATGTATCAATCATAAGTTGAAAAATCAACTAATGGGTATACAATTAATGCACTTTGTTGAACATTCATCTTCTTCTTTGGAAAATTAATTCTGATTGTTGAAAAAGCATCCTGTTAGTTGAAAATTTGTCTCTCTTGTTAAAAGTTTATTTCGTTAAATGGTATTTCGGTGAAAATTCGTATTTTTTAGAATTCATTTTTTAACTGAAAATGTCACTATTCAATTTCTGTGGGGAAATCGATATTTTTAATGGAGAACTTGATATTCACTAGTTGAATTTTGCAGTATTTGGTTACAAATCCATGCGTTTTGTCGAATCTTTGACTTTTTGGTAGAAAATTAATCTGTTTTGGTTGAGGATTCAACGATTTTGTTGAAAATTCGTCTTTTCTGTTTAAATTTCACTGATTTTTATTTCAAATTTCAAATTTTGTTTGTTTGAAGTATAAACTATTAGAGGAAAGGGCTCGAATTTCATATACCAACTACTTTTCGATGGATTGCCGGGACTCTATGAACCGAAATTCGACCAAAAATAGGTCATTCGAAAGGTTATATAATAACCTTTCGGATGGTTTAATTGATTTTTTCATATCATCAACAAGTTTCTATTAAATAAAGATTTTCCAAAAAACGAGTTTTTCGAAAATCGGTAAATGGTGGCTCTTATTTGATATACCTATAAAGACATCGTAATACATAAAAAATAAGCAAGTTAACGATATTAAAATATTTATTAATATTATTTAGGATGATATACAAAGTATAATCGAATCTGGTATTTGACATTCTGAAATCTGCAAAGAAGCCGAATTGGACAATAAGCGTTAGTATACACACTACACTCATCATTGTTAAAATCACATGAATCCACACTAAACAAGCACATATATACACAAACATACATGCATGAATACATGAACCCATTTTTTTAACATTCAGGAAGCTGAATAATGTCTAACTGTGATTTTCTGGTACATCAAATTCGAGCCACCCATGGTATATCAAATTAGAGCCACCCGGTACAAAATGTTCATGTTTAAAAAGCATGACCCCTAAACAGTAGCATGTCCATATCTACGGAGCAATACTATTCTACTAACCCTACTTCACTACTACATTCAACATTTATTGGAAAAACTACATTCCCGAAATAATGAATAGACATTTAAGACTTCCCTGGAATGAACTCAGGATATCCGATTTTTTACTTTTCTGTCTCACACTTTTTGTGATGCGAATGAAACAGTGAAACTGTCACTATTTTCCACTACACTTACACTTAGTAAGTGCGTTCAGTTCCTACTGTTACCAACTTAGTTATACGTGTTTTAGTTTCCCAGAAATCCAGGTGGCTCAAATTCAAGCCCTATATCAAATTTGAGTCATTTTCTCTACATATTTCATTTTAAATTCATTTTTTTGGTTTTTTGTTTGAAAAATCAACTACTTGGTTCAAAGTTGTACTAAACACTCCCTTTTACACCAGACCGAATTTTCCTGAAGCTTTAGTTTAAAATCTAAAAATCGATGGGAACTATTTTATGGAAATTGGACCCTAAGGTGGGACTTGAGCGCGACTTAATAAAATACGAAGAGTGCTCTTGGCCTGGATCATGGGTGAAAAGTAACGCTGAAATGCCGAAGGTGTATATGTCGGGGTGCGGAAGTCGAAAGCCCCTTTCTATGCATAACCCGTTGATTTACTGCTAGAAATACGTTGTTCGTATTTCAGCCAACTGCAAAAGCAAGATTCTCGCGCCTCCGGATTTGCATAAATCTTGAAAACGCGCGGGAGGCTCGAAATCGAAAGTTCAACTCGTTTCAAGCTTGACTTGCTTCTTCAAATGTTGCAAATTTTCCCCGTGCGGTCGTTGGAAAAGGCGCAATTGGCTGAACAAATCACCATATTTTTTCTGTGCAAAAAAATCCCTTTTTCTCTCGCATCAATTTTCCTCGAGATTATTGCCATTCCTCGTCGCGCAAAACACGGCAATGCGTGCAAGTAACGACTTCACCTGCACTCTGTCTTGTCTAGGCTCGCAAAATGAAATAGCAAATGGGAGGGAGGGGGCATCTGCAGAAGAAGAGGTGCACGTAGAGCAAGGAAAATAGGGTGGGTGGGGGGAAGACTCTGAAGAATTCGAGAGCCGCCATGCAATTTGCCGATAATCATTATTTATAGTGATCCCCACTTTTTGCCAAGAATTTGCATGTGAAATTGATAGTGCCATAAGCGTGTGCAGAACTTGCACGAAGAACACGATTCTAGGGTAGGAGCACACCAAGAGGGAAGAGGCACGGAAAAGAAATGAAGAAAAAAATCGTAAACAGAAAAGGGCTTAATGCGAAGGTAAGAGAAGGATGAAACATGCATGGAATGCAGCTTATGCAATTGAAGGACGTGTGGTGGTCAGGGATTGGTGAGTGATCTGCAATGTTGACACGTAGTGTTTATATCTCATCAACTCTGTCAAACATTGATTGAGGAAAAGGAATGGGCAAAATTGCGTGATGCAAATCATTTAGTACACGAAAATTGGTCTGAGAGATGCGAAGTTTGGCTTGAAAGTGAAAAAATTCCTGAGAGGAGTTTGAACTTTCGGCTCTTTTTTCTTCTTTTAAATATTTAAAAGTAAGAGCCATTACCAGAAGCTACAATAACAATATATAATTCTGTACTTACACTAGGGTGGTCCAAACAACATTTTTTTTCGAATTTTTATAGGGACACCTCAGAAATTTGTTCGAATCCACGCAAAAATAAATCCATTTTTTGTGTTTTGTTTTGAAAAAAAAAATTATATTCAGGGAAGCAAGCCCCATGGAGTTTAACATGTATTTCCCACAAGAAAAAGAGACGTTTTTGTAAATCTTATTCAGAATCCTCAATATAATCTCAATCAAGTTGAAACTCAACATTTCTCTTCACAATTAGCCATAGAATACGAATAAAATATCACTTTTCAAATACCAACACTATAAGTCTGTTTTACAGGGTCCCAAATAAACTCCATAAGTGAAAAAATGGGTTTTGCGAGTTTTTCGCGGTAATTATGACTTTTTTTGCGGTTTTTTCAGTGAAAATTATTTCTTGCACATGAAAGACCATTTCATACTGATGATTAGATGTTCCCATAAATTGTTTAGGCAATTTATTATTGTTTTTAGCAATTTTCTCATATAATGGTGTTAGAAAGATGCGGTTTTTTCACAAATTTTCCTTTTTTCGTCCAATTTTCAGTTAGAGGGAAGAGAAAGTTCATTAATGTTAACAAGGGTGATTGTTTGAACAATTTATTATTATTTTTAATAATATTCTCTTAGAAAAATGCTACAAAAATGCAGTTTAAAAAATAAATCTTAGTCAAATTTTCAATTAAGATAAGTTAAGTAATTAATTCGAGGTAAGAAAATTAATTGTTTAACCAATTTATTATAATTATCAATCACATTATATTTGAATAATGCTAGAAAGATGCGTTTGTTTTTGAAATTTCTGGCTTTTTGTCCAATTTTCATTTGGAGTGAATTAATAATGAATTAAAGTTAACAAAATAATTGCCTAAACAAATTATTATTGCTTATGACTATTTTTATCTATATCAATGCCTGATGGTTACGGTTTTTCGGTGATTTTTACCTTTTTCTCCTTTTTTCACGTAGTGAGGTAATAATAATTTATACTTAACAAAAAAGTTGTTTAAACCATTTAATATTGATTTCTGCCTCTTGTGTGAAATAACTTTTTCTCTTTAAATTAATTTTTCCAGGCATTGGGAAAAGAGAAAAAATAATTTAATTAAAACAAGAATAGCATTCGAAAAATCATTTTTGTTGTGGTTGACTTATTATTTGTTCATAAATAAGAAGGCGATGCAAAGTTAAAGATTAAAAAAAAACCGCCACTTTCTAGCACTTATCTGAAAAAAGATAGTTATAAACAATATTAAATTGTTCAAACAACTTTTTTGTTAACTTTAATTAATTACTACCTCACTAAGTAAAAAAAAGGACAGAAAGGTAATAATTGCGGAAAACCCGCAACTATCAGGCGCTGATAGAGATGAAGATAGTCATGAACAATAATAATAATTTGTTTAAACAATTATTTTTGCTAAATATAATTAATTATTAAGTCACGCCTGATAAAAAATAGACAAACAGTTGAAAATGTCAACAACAAAAAACCGCAAAATTCTACCAATTAAGCAAAGAGAATATTATTGATAATGATAATAAATTGTTCAAACAATTATTATGTTAACTTGAATTAATTATTACTACACTCCAATTGAAAATTGGACAAAAAGCCAGAAATTTCAGAAAAAACCGCATCTTTCTAGCATTATTCAAATATAATATTAATAATAGTAATAACAAATTGTCTAAACAATTAATTTTCTTGCTTCTAGTCAATTATTTAACTTATCTTAATTGAAAATTTGATTAGAAGTCATTTTGTTTAAACTGCCATTTTTGTAGCATTTTTCTGAGAGAATATTATTAACATTAGTAATAAATTGTTCAAGCAATCACTTCTGTTAACATTGATGAACTATCGCTTTCCTCTAATTGAAAATTGGACAACAAGTGGGAAATTTTCGAAAAAACTGCGTCTTTCTAACTCCATTCTATGAGAAATTTGCTGAAAACAATTTAATGTGCCAGAAACAATGTTCATTGAAAAAACCACAAATAAAGTCATAATTAGCGCGAAAACTCGCGAAACCCATTTTTTCATTTATGGGGTTTCTTTGGGAAGCAATAAAACAGACTTATGGTGTTGATATTTAAAGTGATATTTTATTCGTATTCTACGGCTAATTTTGAGGAGAAATGTTGAGTTTCAATTCGATTGAAATAATATTGAGGATACTGAATAAGATTTACATAAACTTCTTTTTTTCTTATGGGAAATACGTGTTGAACTTCATGGGGCTTGCGCCACCCCTAAATATCATTTTTTTTTAGCGAAAAAAACATGGATTCATTTTTGTGTAGATTCGAACAAATTTCTGGGGTATCCCCATAAAAATTCAAAAAAAAAATTTCCATTGCATTTTTGGACCACCCTAACTTACACACACTGTGTTTTTCTGGGGGGGCTCTCCATAAACTAATTCATTAATTCAAGGGGAAAATGGCCTTGCAACTATGAATGTTCAATAATAACTTAACAAGTCTGAAAATCACTTTCATATTTCAGACATCATTCTCTTTTCCCTATTCACCTCTTCAACCATTTTTTAAAGAATTCTTATTTTTCGACAGTTTTCGAAAAACGTACACTTTTTCGTCTTTTTCTCGATGTTTTGCTTACATGCAAACTGAATAAATAGAGGCCAATAAAAAATTCCACCTATTTTTTTTTTTTTTTTTTTTTTTTATACCATTAAGCCGTTTCCCTTTCGGCGAGCCTCTAGGAGTAGGCGTGACACTACCCGATTCGGGTAGTGTTTCTAGGTGGATAGTTTCTTGTAGTAAATAACTTACAAATGTGGGCTCACCACACCCACGACCGCCATCATCAACGCAGTAGTATTATTCTCGAACGGTCACCCATCCAAGTACTAACCGCGCCCAACACTGCTTAACTTCAGTGATCTAACGGGAACTGGTGTTTCCAGCGTGAAAAGTCTAATATTACATTTTTTTCAGAACTCATCTCAATTGGTCAAGAATTTTAACCTTTACTGAAAATTTTCATTATTTTATTGAAAATGCAACTATTTTGTTATAAGGTCATCTTATTTGGTCAAAAATTCTACTTGTATGAAAGTTGAACTACTTAGTCAAAAATTCATTTTTTTCAGTTGAAGATTCGTCTTTTTAACTTCTTGGTTAAGCAATAATCGTTTGTATTAAATATTGAACTCTTTTTTTTCTTTTTGATTCAAACTTTAATTATTTTATTGAGAATATATTTTTTTTAGAATTAATTTTTATAGGTGAATATATAACTATTCCATTTTTAGTTGAAAATTTATATTTTTAATTTAAAATTGATTTCTTTTAGTTGAAAATTCGCGTCTCATGTTGAAAATTCGCCTTCTTTGGTGAAAAATTAACCTTCTTGTTTATAAATTGATTCCTTTTGGTTATAAATGCAACCGTTTGATTGTAAATTGATTTCTCTTGGTTGAGGTTTTAACTATTTTATTGGCAATTTATATTTTCTTGTAGGATAGGTAGAAAATTAAGTTTTTTCTTGGAAAATCCTATTCTTGAGTTTAAAATTCAAGTCTTTTGTAGATAGTTCGTCTTTTTGGCTTCCAAATTCAAAAATTTTGTTCATAATTCATGCACTTTATTGAAATTTTTTTTTTACCTCTTTGGGTAGAAAATTAATTTTCTTGGTGGAAAATTTAACTATTTGGTTAAAATGCATCTGCTTTAGTAGAAAATTCCACTATTTGATGAAGTTGAACTACTTTGTTGGAAATTAATTTTTTTTTTTTCAAATTCACCTATTTGATTAAAAATGTAACTTTTTGTTAAATTTTTTTTAAGAATTAATTTTTTTATCTTGAAAAAGTATCTTCTATTTTCGGTGGAAATTTATTTATTTACAAATCAATTATTTCGTAGAAAATGTATATATTTTGTTGACAATTCGTCTTTTTCTTTAGAAAATTTATCTTTTTTGTTGAAATTTCTTGTATTTTATTGAATTCAAAAGGATCAAAATTCGTTTTTTTGTTGCGAAATAATTTTGCATACTGAAACTTTGACGATTCTATTTTTGGTTCAGCTGAAAATGAATTTTTTTTAAATTGAACTATCTTCGGAAAAATTTGTCTTTCTTGCTTGAAAATTAAAGTATTTGGTTGAAAGATGAACTATATGGTCGAAAATGTGTCTCCGTTGCTTGAAACTTCATGTATTTGGCTATTACCACAACTGTTTAAAAATTAATTTTTGTTTGTTGAAAATTCGCCTTTTAGGGATGAAAATTCATTTTTTTCATCCTTTTTGCTTGAAAATTCAACCAATTTGTTGAAAACTCAATATGTATCGACCTAAATAACCTAAAAAATAAATAAAGGGGCCCTTTAAATAACTGTTGTGGAAAATATATGTAAGATTTTAAAAATTTCATTTGAAGTTGTTTTATTTTGAATAATTAACTATTTGGTTGAAAATTCGTTTTTTTGTATAAAATTAATTTTTGCAGCCGAAAATTTAACTTTTCATTTTTGGTTGAATATTGATCCTTTTTAGATTAAAATTCATCTTTTTTAGGAGAAATCAAATCTTTTTTTCATAAAAATGCAACTGTTTGATTGAAACTCAATCTGCTTTGGTTCAAGATTCCACTATTTTCTTGAAAATTTCTATTTTTAGGTTGAACATTCAACTGTTTCAAATTTAAAATTAAAATACTTTTCATGTAAAATATGTATTAAAATTCAACAGTTTTACATAAAAATCGTGTTTTTGCTAGAAAGTTTAATGAGATGAAAGATTTTTTTTCCTTTTTGACTAAAAATTCTTTATCTGTTAAAAAAATGTCTCTTGGGCTAGGAAATTGATTGCTTTGGTTGAAAATTTGACTATTTGGTTGAACATTCATTTTTTCGTAGAAAATTCATCTTCCAAATAAAAATTCGTCTTTTTGATTCAAAAATTTATCTGTTTTGGTAGAAATTTCATCTATTTTGGTTGAAGCATCAACTAAAATATTTTTTGTTGAGAATTTATCTGTTTAGGTTAAAAATTCAATAATTGGTTCAAAATTCATCTATTTTGTTAAAAATTTAATTAATTTGTTGAAAATTCAATTATTTTGTTTTTAAAATTTAACTCTCTGGTTGATAAATTAATTATTTCCTTTGAAAATACAACAGTTTTTGGTGGAAGTTTAACCTTTTTTGATTAAAAATTCGACCATTTAGTTGAAAGTTCATCTCTGGGGGTTGATAATTAAAAGTTCAAATATTTTGTTGAAAATTTATCTTTCTTGCTTAGAAGTTCAACTATTTGTTCAAAAATTAATTTGCTGTTGTTGAAATTTCAACAATTTGGTTGAAAATGTATTTGGTTAGGAATTCAACTATTTTGTATAAAATTTAATTATTTTGTTGGAAATTCAAGTATTTTGTTGAAAAAGTCATCTTTCTGTCGAAAATTCGTTCTTTTGGATGGAAAATTTATCTTTTATGGTGAAAAAGGCATCTTTTTTGGTTAGAATAAATAAATTTGAAATTTTGTAATTTCAATATAAAATTCTACTGTTTTTGTCCGTATATAAAAGATTCTATGTTAAAAATGTTAAACATTAAGATATTGGTCTTTGAATATTAATAGTCAGAAAAAATGAAAAATTCAGAGAAAATTCCAGGAATTTTGAAAATGAATTTTTTCGGCCACCCTGTCATTTGCAGGAATGAAAAATCGAATTTTGAAACTGAATCTAGAAAATAAAAGTGAGATGAAATGAGAAAGAATTCACTTTTACTTAGCGAAGCTGACCTCAAAGATAATGAAAATGAAAGTGATTCGGGCTTGAGCTGGTTCAAGATATTCGGCGCTGAACCGAGCCTTTACTTTTGATCAAGAAAAAGGCTGAATCTTTTAACTTTTTAATGCAAGTGAAAAAATCTTTCTCTAAAAGATAGGTGTGTCACGAAAATCTCGAAAGCATCGCTGTCGCTTTTCTTCAATGCCGATCGGGTAATTTGAAAATTTCGAGTGAAGTAATGTTGCCACATTCACACGCATAATTGAGAATTGAGTTTCAGTTGAAAGGCAGTGACAAATAATGTCACATCTGTGTGCATAATAGAAATTACAAAAAATTTATGATAACATTTCCAGTTATTATAATTAATTTTCAACCAAGAAAAATGGAATTTTCAACAAAACAAGTAAATTTTCAAATGATGAATTTTTGATAAAAAAATTAATTCTCAACAAAAAGTATAATAGTTAATATTTCCAACAAGAATTTTCTTAATTTTAAATAAGAAACTGTTGAATTGAGCCAAAAAATATGAATTTTCAACAATTAGTTCAGTTTTCAACCAATGAAGAAATGAAAATCTTATCCAAAATGTTGAGCTTTCAAGTCATAAAGACGAATTTTTGAAAAATAATTGAATTCTATAACACAAAAATATGCATTTTCTACCAAAAGCATTACATTTTCGACTAAAAAATACGATTTAAAAAAAAATGGAGTGAATTTTCAACGTAGAACGATCAATTTTATATCAATAACGAAATAGCTAAATTTTTAATTGAAAAAAATGTTTAACAAAAGAAACGAATTTTTAATAAAATTTGTTGAATATTTAACCAAAGAAATGAAGTTTTAACTGAAATGATCATGCATCCTTAATCAACAATAACAATCTGACCAAATAGTCGAATTTTCAACCCAGAAAATAATAATTAATTTAATTTTCAGTTAGAGAAATACGTCTTCAACCAAATAAAATAAGTTGAGGAAAATTTAATAGTTACATCCTTAGTTAAAAACAATTAATTTTCAATAAAAGCTAATTTTTATCCAAAGATTTTAAATTTCAACCTAGAAGTTTAATTTTCTACCCCAAAAAACATACTTTTCTTAACAAAATAGATGAATTTTCAATAAAAAAAGAATAGTTTAATTTTCAGTTAAAAAATTAATTTTCTACAAATAAAGAATAAATTTGAACAAAATGCATGAACATTGAACCAAATATTTGAATTTTTATTGAAATTTTCAACCAAATAGTTTAATTTTAACCAGAAAGGTGAATTAGTCTCCACGAAGATTAATTAATTAATTAATTAATTATTATTAATATTATTAATATTATTAATAATATTATTAATATTATTAATAATATTATTAATATTCTTCCACAAAATTTAAACAAAATACAGAAATCTTCAAACAAATAGTTGAATTTTCAAATGAAGGAGATTCATGTTCAAGCAAGCATGAATTAGTAAAATTTTGAGTTAAAAAATTAATTTTCAATAAAAAAACTAATTTTTAGGCCAAACAAATGAATTTTGAACCAATAAGAGTCATTTTCTACCAAAAAGATTAGTTTTTAACAAAATACCTGAATTTTCAACCAAAAAGGTGTATTAGTCACCAAGAATATTAATTTTCTACCACAAAAGACAAAGTTTCAATAAAATGCAGACATTTTCAACCAAATAGTGGAATTTTTAACTGAAGAAGATAAAATGTTCAACCAAACATGGAATAGTTCAATTTACAATTGAAAAAATTATTAAAATTTTTCTTTAAAGTAGTTACATTTTGAAAAAAAAAAATATTTTCAACAAAAATTACGAATCATCAACTAAAAACATGATTTTTAACAAACATTTCCACTTTCAATCAAGTAGTTGAATTTTTAAACGAAAAAAAAGATTTTTCAGTCGCTATTATAGAAAATTCGAATCAAATTCAATTAGTCGAAGTTGATTCTACCTTGACAAATATTTCATCCGGAAATAGCTTAAAAATGTATTTTTCATGTTTCTTAAATGTTAAATAAATATTAAAAATTTGTTTTCAGATTATTACACACGCGGAGAGTCATATTTTGTCGATGAAAAAAATCTGTAAATTTTGAAGAATTGTAAGTGGAAAAAATTGGGTCATTCATATTGAATCAGAGTGTCTTCTGTGCGGGAATTTAAGGAAATCCAGGAATTATCCGGAAATGGAAAAAATTCCGGGAAAATTCGGGAATTGTTTTTGATTTTAATTTTGATGCGGAAAGTGCATTTCATTCATTTGTAATTTATAATTGTTCAATGTATCTTTAAGCTGCTCGCGCTAGTTTTTTCTTACTAAAAATTGAAATTCTTAAACATTATTGAGAAATAAAAATAAAATTTTTCTAATAAATTTTAATATTGCAGTCGAACAAAAATCGCATGTTGCCACTCATTAATGTGCATTTGTATGTTGCTTCTATCGTAATAGGGACCTTATCTTATATTTATAAGCGGGAAAAAATGCGAGAATTGTCAGGGAATTTGCCAACAATTTTTCAGACACTCTGCTCAACTATTCCAATAATCCAGTAATTCCATAATTTTAGTTGAAAATCCATCTCTTTGGTTGAACATTAATTTTTCACCTGAAAATTGAATCATTCAATTTTTGGTCGACAATATATCTTTTTTAGATGAAAAATTTGTTTTTTTGGTAGAAATTAATCTTCCTGGTTGAAAATTTATTTATTTTGTCGTCAAAAATTTCATTATTCTTGTTAAAGATTCATCATTTTAATTGAAAATTTATAACTTTATTTGAAAATGTAGCTATTTTTTTGTATATTAATTTTTGTTTATTGAAAATGATTTTTTTAAAACTATAAATGTAATTATTCCAATTGAATATTCCATTGTTTTAGTTGATAATTGATCTCTTTGTTCAAAATTAATGCTTTCGTATGATAATTTGACTATTCAATTTTTCGTTGACAATTTTGTATTCTTTTATTTGAAAATTCATGTATTTTGCCGAAAATTCGTCTTTTTGTAGAAATTAATCTTCTTTGTTGAAAATTCATCTATTTAGTTGCAAATTCAACTATTCTAGTTACAGATTCATCATTAGAGTTGAAAATTTATCTTTTCTGCTCAAAAGTTAAATATTCCAGTTTGAAGATTCAGCATTTCAGTTAAAAATGAATTACCCTGTTTAAAAATTCATTTTTCTAATCGAAAATTTATCTATTCCATTCTTATTGAGAATTCATTAGTTTGGTTGATTTTTTTTTATAACTAAAAATTTAACTATTCTATTTTTGTTTAAAAATTTTTATTTTGTAGTTGAAAATTCAACTCTTTGGTTGAAAATTGGTCTTTTACATTTATTCCAGTTAAAATTCATCAGTGTAGTGGAAAATTATTTTTTCTACTGAAAATTCAACTATTCTATTTTTGATTTTAAAAATGATCTTTTTACTTCAAAATTCAACTATTTCGTTGAAAATGAACCTTTTGGTTGACAATTCAAGTATTCCAGTCAAAGGTTCATCATTTTAGTTGGAGCTGTTCAGCTATTCCAGTTGAAGATTCATCATTTTAGTTAAAAATGCATCACTTTAGTGGAAAATCAATTTTTTCGACTAAAAATATGTATGCTACTATGTGTGTACAATGTACATATATGTATGCTTCTATCGTAAGCAGGATCTTATATTTATAAGCGGGAAAAATTTAGTAGGCATCCTGACAATTTACTGGAATTTGCTCGCTATAATAAGAAAACTTATGTAAATCATATGCAATGTTCTCAAATCATATCAGACTTTCTGTAAAATCCATAACAAAATGTTGGTAGTAAAATTAATAAAAATGACGTAAATGATCCGGCAAGCTGGGTTAGCTTGCTTTTTCAAAAGCCAAATATTTTCATTGCGTAACGGGGTAAATGTGAATGACCCAAGTCCATCAATCATAGATTTGAGATTTTCATGGTCCACCAATTAGCTCTTCATTCATCACCTGGCCCTCGAATTCAATGATAAGCCTTAATCCTTTCATCGTTCAAAGGAACTTATATTCAATTCGTGGGTTATAAATCAATCTAAAAAATTCTTCTCTCCAGGAACAATATCGAATTCATACTGCCGCCTATTTTTTCATTTATGATGGATGTCCGTCGAAACTTGATAACATTTAAAACGGTTAATAGTGAAGTAATCAGTTACTTCAGAATTTTTAATTTGAAAGGGGTCCTTCAAACATTACGAAAGAATGTTGCTAGGGGGGCGTCAGAAAATGTTATACAAAATATAGAATTATGACTAAATATATTGATCAATTTCTAACCAATTAGCAGTTCCCGGTTATCAAACATTTTGACAAGTCACAAAAATTAAAAAATTAAAAATTTTATACCTGAAAAAATGTTTAATTTGTCATATAAATATTATATAAATATTGAATAAATATTGAATTGAAAATATTTAAAACTAAAATTAAATTATTTTCAATTCACCAATTTTCTTGTCTGAAACAAAGCTTATATAAGTTCTTTTCTTCAAATATCCTCAGAATATAGAAATTGAACATATTGTTATTGATTCCTAAAAATTAGCGTTCAGAAGCGGACTTGGATTCGCCAACTTTACAGATCGGCAGATTTTAGGATATTGAAAAAAATTGTAGGATTTTTAAGGTATTTACAATATTTTCGAAGATTTCAAGAATTTTAAGGGATTTGAGGAATTTCGAAGGATTTCAAAGATCTAAAAGTTTTTACAAATATTTTCAATATATTTCAAGAATTTTAAGGAATTTCAAAGGATTTTGAGGATTTTAGTATTTTTGAAAATTCCAAAGAATTCTCAGGAGCTTCAAAAAGCTTTAAAGGTTTTGAAATATTTTAGGGTATTTTAAAAGTTTCCAAGAAATTTTAAATATATTTCAATAATTTGAAGGGATTTTAAAGGATTTTAATTATATTAGGTTATCATTTTAAATTCCAAAAATTTCCAAGAGCTATACAAAGTTTCAAGGGATTTTGAAGTATTTCAAAGGATTTAATAGGGCTTCAAATATTTCGAGAGATTTCAAGAAATATCATCAGATTTCATATAATTTCGCGCAATCTTAACGGATTAATAATCCAAAATAATCTAAAATAATATTTCAATTTACAAAAGCATTGAGGGATTTCCAAAATTTAAAGAATTCAGAGGATTTCAAATATTTTATGGTATTTCCAACCATTCCAAGGATTTTTCGATCGATTTCCATAAGGTTTTGAGATATTTGAAAAGATTTCAAGGGATTGTAAATTAATTGTTCAACGGTTTGTAAATGCTTGGGGTGATTTGATAATATTTCAAGGGGTTTCAAAAAAAATGTCATAAGATTTATGAATTTCAATAGGACATTCAAGATTTAAAGGGGTTCTAATTTTCTTCGTTTTTTAAATTATGATTTTCTTTTTGATATTAAAAGAACATCTATGGAATGCTTGTTTTTTATATAGTAAAATTAAAAAACTGAAAACCTCCAAAACGGTTAAAGTTCAAATTTAATACCCGTAAGAATTTAATAATTCTAAAAAAGCATTAATAACTGTATAATTCAAACTAGTTTTATCAGATTGAAAAATGGAACATAAAAAACTAAACGTTGAAAAATTAGTAACATTCCTGATTGAAGAAATATTTGTGAATTTACACTTTTGAAACTGAAGAACTTTAGTTTCAAGGCCTCAAAAATTGAACTATTTCAGAAATTTGCATTAAAAACTATAATTTTAAATTGACATTATCATATTATTTAGTATGAAATGACATTCAAAGTGAGTGGATAGATTGGATTATTAAAAAATGAGATTCATGTGTGAAAAAAACACTCACTGTCGTTTTCACGGGCCAAAATTTAAGAATTTTGAATAATTTAAACCTTCAAAGTTTCAAAATTTTTAGAACATTGAAAATTATATGATTTCGAACAGGAAGCCTTAAAAAGTAATGAGGTTCAGCTTAATTGAACCGTTAAAAATAAAAAAATTGCAAAACTTGGTTTGAAATTAAAATATTCTTAAATTTTGATCATGAAACTAAATCGTTAAAAACTAATAATTTTCAAATTGTGCAGCACACTTTTTAAAATCCATCATTTCAATGTGAAGTGTAAAAGCAATTGCGTGATAATAAATTATAAAGCTTCCATTCAGGCGGAATAAAGTTAATGAATTAATTTGATGATAATTATATCTAATATTTTACAATCTTCAAAATAATAATTTGTTTCATAATTTTTCCTAATTCCCCAGTGGAAAAGAACAAAGTTGAGGTATTAAAAATATCGTTGGTGGATCACTGGTTTCGCCTTGTTTTTACTGTTTTATTAGATTGAAATTTTTTTCTTGTTGAAAAATTGTTTTCAGCAAAAAAAAGTCGGGGTAGAAATAATCTTATGTAATATAGATGAGGGGGTCTACAAAATTGTTGTGGATATGTTGGTGGGTTAAAAATGAACTGAGAAAAGCTTACGTAATATTTGAATGACCCAAAAGATTTGACAAATGTTTCCTCTACATGTTAATAAATTATTAAAGAAAGTGAATTCAGATTAAAAAATATGAAATAATCTTGTTACATAAGGCTATTAATATTGTCAGTTGAGGCAAGAATGCAAAATAGTAGATCGATGGAGATAATTCGAAACTTCAGTGAATTATTTCCGATATGACATGTATCTGTCCACTCTGGCGTTTCAATAATGTATACCTGTTGCGTCAACACCTTAGGACCAACTGTTCTTTTTCTTTTCTGCCTTTTTTTTCTTCTCTTTGATCTTTTTTAATAATCGTGTTATAGTGGCAAAGCTGAACAGAGTTCAAATCTAGGCTAGCAAGTAGACAGGTAATGACTTGTCGGATTACCGCCCTCAAAAGATCTAGTCGTTCGATTCGTTACATAACGCAACAAGATCATTATATTGGATTTATGATCTGAATTTTTGGGCTTGGCATGCCATAAAGAGAGACGAGCGTAAAGTTTCGACCGATGTCTTGTTACTTCCGCAAATACATTATAAATGCTGATCGACTTGACCTGTTATGGTTTTCCTGTGCCAAATTTTATGATTGATTTATGGGCCAATATATTTTTTATGACCTTGGGTAATTGATTTTCAATCCTTTTTAAATACTAATATTTTAATATTTTAATAGCACAATTACTTCGATGTGACGATTCTCTTAATATTAAAAAAATTGTTTATATAAGTTAAATTCTTTGAGAAGTATTGAGGGCGAAGGTGTTTTGCAATAATCTAAAAGAGACTTATATTCGACCGCCGAATGTGCAATCACGCTGTGAAAGATCGTCGCTGTCGTAGATCACCGAGAGAGTGATCTTGGAATTATTTAATAGGGCGTAGCGGGCTTGTCGCACGTTGATCGACGATCGTGCTAATAATTACGAAGTGGTTTCTCAATAGCCTGAGATCCTAAATTCCAGGGGTTCACCAAGATCGGGAGGATCGATTAATAAATTCTTAAATTAAATTCGCTTATCTTATAGGTATAAATATCATAAGTCCGCTACCTAATATAATACGTGCTGTAAATACCATCAAACTATACTGCACAGCTATAAGCGTCTTAGAACTCTTCTACGTCGGTACCAATTTCATTCCAGGATACTGCGCAGCGTTAAATACTACACAAAACTACTAAGCAACTGTGAGTTCTATAAAAATCTACTGCGCAGTCACGAGTTCCGTAGAAATCTACTGCGCAGTCTATAGAGATTTACCGCGGAGCCTGAAATTTCAGAAAGATCTAGGGCGCAAACTTGCTTATATAATTTCCTATACAATGACAATGACGTATCATAAGAATGATTTTGGTCATCCGCTACCGACATCCATGAAATTCGACATAAGGATGACAATCAATATTTGGCCAATTCGAAGTTTAAAAATCAATATTGGATTCAGAACATATAAATATAACTTATAAATAAACTCATTTCATTTTTCAACTTGAAGTCTATTTTGAGTAAACAGGTTTTAATATAAACAGGGATGAGCCGAGAGGAATAATTAAAATAGCTGAAATGCAACTTTCCCATGGGGTAATTTATGATGTTGCCGATATCTCCTTCACTGCCGATTCGTAATTGAAGCAGCACTTTGAGGCCGATAGTTTCTACATTTAATTACAGCCCAGCGGGCGAGGGGTGGTGAGTCGAGAAAGGCAAACTGGTGCAGTGATTTAAAAAAAAGAGTGGAAGGTAAAAAGGCCATCCGAGTTACGTAGTTATTTATGGGGAATGGTCGAGTCGTGAGATTCCCCAGACACTTCACGGGTCGGTCCGACCCGTTACTCAACCACGAAGGTACCAGCCGTGCTGGGATCGGGATCGGAACCGGGACATAATCACGATAAGGAGCCCTTGTATGCTACCATTTGATATACATTAATGCACTAGTCCAACAGAGTTTGTCCACTTACAGTTATCGGTACTGTTTTCCTATTAACATGAAATTACCGACTTTTGTCTCACTGCCTCGTTCACAAATCTCTTGAACTCTAATCTCCAATCGACGTTGACTTCGTATTCAAATCATATTGCCATTTATCAGAAATAAATGGTAGCAGCGGTGGGACAGTCGGTGAATTTATTCTTATTTTTAGAATGCTGCAAAAGATAAGGATGAAGTGAAGAATGGCGAGGTAGAAATAGAGTCGCTCTAAAAGGCGACGACAGCTCGATCTTTGTTGCATTCGCATTGATAGGAATGACCCGCCTATCCGTGGGCGCTGGGCGCCTTAGTACGTTACCGATCATGAAAACGTCCCGATCGTGGGTCGGGGCAATAAGTTAAATTAATAATTTATCGTCGATCCGTGGCGCAAGGTTCGTACGCATCGTGGGTATTCGACGGATAATTTACAGTCGAATGTAAACATCCGTTTCTCGACGTCACTATTTACAAGGGGAGGCGTATAACTCTAAGGACCGATTAGCAAGCGGCTCTCCCGCGGCATACGCGATATCTCCGCCATCTTGGATTGATTTACAACGAGGTCCGACTCGCGGTACCGATGATACTTTTATTGGGGGATGAGAAATGTATTGAGAAACTGCGGGTGTACGGGCAATACAATGTAATCTCGTACTAAAAGCCCCTAAGGGTTTCACACAAATCCGCCTTCATAGCGATATTGCTCAACAATGAAGTATCGGCAATAAAGATTCAAGAATAGACTTAATTTAATGTTTCAATCTCATATTTCTAAAGATTTTTATTCTAGAATATTATCCTGAATTATGTAAAGTGACCACGGAAAGGCTCTTTAGATGTCTATGGACTTGATACATCTGCCTTTAGAATCACCAAGCTCACCGCTGCAGGGGCTTCCGCGATTTTAATTAAGACATTTTACTTATAAGGTATGTAACGCGATATCGAGGGAAGGGCAGAGAGTCTAGTACTTAAAAGTAGATACGTACTGGATCTGGCGCACCGAGTCTACACCTAGCAGTTATTGGTCCAAGATAATTGTCGCTGATAGTGAAAACACGATTGCCGAATACCCACTCTTTATTACGTGCTCGGTCGATAAGGTCATGATTACAGTAGTCGCTAATCGGGTACTGATATAATTGGCTCTTGCGGTGCTTCGTTTCCGCTCCTGAGGGAAGACTTTTTGCCGATTAAATACTTTGCGAGGGGTCACGAGGAGATTTTTTTTAGAGGGAAACAAGACCTTGTGTTTAGACAAATTCACAGACGGTAAATTAATTTAGCAGTTAATTGTCTCTATCTTTACTGTTTGTCGTGATCAGCTACAGAGGCAAACAAAGGCTATTAGAGGCGTTGATACAGTCGATACAAAGACTTATTTAGAAATTCCTTCTTTAGAGAACTAAGTACTTTTAATTTGGGTTCAGAAGTCTCCTTCATCTCATATAGCTGCCGAAGAATTCAAATACACAAGCATGAGTACTGTGTAATAATACTGCGTAGGCAAATCTTCCATACAACTCTACTGCGCACTCATAAGTTGCATAGCACTTCATTTACTAAGGCAAAAGTGTACTTTGCAGTTAGACAATTAAGTTTCCATCTAATTGCCTCTAACTCTATTTTATGCATTGATAGAGTCAAAGGCAATCAAACGTTCCACTACTGCGCACTCATAAATTCGATAGAACTCTACTGCGCAGCCAAGTTTCTTATAAAACTGTACTGGGCACTATAGGGATCTACCGCGCGGCCAAGAGTGTCACAAAGATCTACGGCGCAAATTAAAAAACCATCGTAAGAAATAGATCACTTACGCCTCAACATTTTCAAAAACATGCCCCTGCTCAAGGTTAGATGATTTCTCGAAAAATACAGCTGGAGAACTTTTTAAAAAATCGTTGGAAAGCTTATAAAGTTTCCCATAATGTAATGTTATACACAAATCATTTTATCAATCTGTTATTAAAATATCTCAAGAGAAAGACAAAAATATCAATCGTGTGCGACTAGACTCTCATTGTTATGTGCGTGGAAGCTTCAGAGATTTTGCAACGTTCATGGGCTCTTTTATGACTATATTTAAGACTCAAATTTGATCAACGTTGAGGTTTGTCCAATAATTTTTTTAAACACTTCTAGAAAGTCAAAGTCGATAATAAAGTAGCAAACATTAGATTTTATGTTTCTTCTTCTTATGATATTTTGGAACCAGATCACTGAAATGTCTTCTAGAATATGTCATTCGAAGTAAAATTTCATGAGCTTCCCAAGTCTTAACCCAAAAATTGGTCATGTGTATTCTAAGATGATTTATATAACTTCAAAGATAATCAATGACACTGAGGGGTGAAAAAAGCTATTGAACTGCCAGAAACATCATGTAATTCTAATCTTTAACATTTATAAATTTAAAGTAAACTTGATCAGTTTTCCATTTCTTGAACATTCTCATTCTATTAAATAACCGGAACACGTTACAGAGCACTCGGTAACGGTACCATTTGTCGCGTTCTTCCAAGATCGCGGTGCGATTGGTGAACGAGACGAATGACATTGCGCTTGTTCCGACACACATACGACTTGCCGCACTTCTCCGAGAAAGCGAAAAGCCCTCGCATTCAAGTAAATGCTTAACGCGTGTCTTGCAATGTTGTATCGCGTGCTAGTAATAACGGCTTGTCATCGTGAACTCGGAATCAGGACGTTTTCTTTCTGTTACAGGTTGGTTCTCCGTCGTATCGAACAACAGTGGTACCGGAAGTGCAAGGGTCTACCGTAGAGTTGGTGCACTTGTCAAGGCCGGCGTTCCTGCTTTTCTGCTCACCAAACCCCTTCGAGCATACACACTCACACATTCTAAAATGGGTAGGTAATTGTGCATTCATCATTACTGAACATTTTTTTATCTTCTTCTTCAATAGGTTATTAGCAAATCCTTGAAGATCTCTTTGCGAAAAGCCTCTAAGTGAGAAGACCCTGAACTCGCGAGAGGTTAATTAACGCCGTTTTGACCCACCAGGTGTCGACATTTACCTTTCCCACGAGATGCGTCGATTGTAAATTCGTATTTTTTCCAACCTTCAAGGCGGGGCGCCCGGCGACATTCGTCCTCGCGTAAACCGCAAAACACCACCATAAGATTCACGCGAAAAATCAGCTTTAACGCGAGTACTTGCGGCTAACGTCAGGGTCCCGAGTCGGTCGAATATTTCATAAAGTGTTTACGACCACAGCATTCTCGGTCAGGATTGTCGCACCGTGACCTCGTAAACGGGACGGCAAACGTGAAATGAGAGGCGCGTAATTCAATGCTCACTTCTTCAGTAAATTTCTTACAGAATATACATAAAACCAAGAAAGAAATAATATCCACATTTGGTTTACTAATTTCTCTTCGTATCTTGAATCGAAAAAGAGATTCTATTCGGGAATAATATATGATAAGGATGTTTTCGAACGATTGCGCGGCCCTGAAGGTATGAGGTGGGGCACACAATATTCCTGGGTGCAGCGACTGGCCATGACTCGCATGTCAATGTGCTTGTCGTAGCCCAGAACTGCCCATCGCCCTTTTGTCGCCGTGGCTCGTGCGATTTAACGTGGGCGAGGAACTTAACGTAATAGGCACGCGGCCGGGTGAAAGCCGTAGAGTTCTTACGATACGGCCTTATGCCCATTATACACCATAACTATTACGCTCGTCCGGCTTTTCAATAGGCGTGGATAGGGGTTATCATCTTCTTTGGGCCTTTAAACCGATCATCGGATCCGCGTCCCTTGACCGTAAACTCGTGATTACCTTCTGAAATGGTCTCGTTTCGAGGACGCGTCGGTATAATTTGAAAATATTATGTTACCCTAATGACAGGATCGACCGGATCGAATGAAATGAAGAGTTAAAATTACAATCCATCAAGGCGCGATTTTTCTTCAAACTAGACAAAAATCCAATGCTAATGGAAATTCGCAAACCCCCGAGGTCGAATCTTAGATCATACAAAGTATTTCCATTGCAAATTACTTTCGCGAAAGTGCTTCGTAATTTCATGTGCAATCACTTTCAGAATATGCTATTCAATGCACATGAGGTTCGCAACAATTCTTCCCTAGGATAATTTCCTGACATTTTTTAAAAATAGCAAACAAAACGATAGGTCAACGTACGTAAGTCATTGAATTATTCAATTATTCGAATCAAGGGGCATGGCGAAGTCGAAATATCTCGAAACCCGTTTGTCGAAAACTATTAAGAAAGGCACTGTTGTCATTTTGTCGCAGAAAACGGTAATCTGAGAGCTCATTACACGAAGACAACGGTCAGGGCCGGTGAAGTTCTACGCCTTACTGCCGTGTTCCAAGACACGCGACGAGCTCCAACAACCTCAGGGATTTCCGGTGTCACCGCTAGCATCCATGAAGGCAAGAGTTCAAGGTCGTCGGAAAGAGATCAGTACGCCCAGTGTCTGGATTCCCATGGGCACGAGCTCTTCGCACCCCTGACATCAAGGGGGGAATTTTATGCCACCTGCCAAACCGGAAGTCTCGACACTGGAAGCGATGCCGTCCTTTACAGGGTTCACCAACTCGCCAAGAGGGACCTTCCTCTCAGGGTACGATCCTTATTCTTTTTCTTATTTATTCAAATTTCTTCTCCGAAAGTGTAGCTCAGGTCATCAGAAGATTACGTTATCCCAGTTGGCAATGCCTTAATGTTTTTGATCTACTTCCAGGTTCGTCTCGTCGCAGGTCCACTTCCAGTACCTCTTCCCCGAGACTATAGCGGTTTAATGCAGCTGGAAACTGCAACAAGAGGCCCGATAGTCTTGGGTTGTGCCGTGCCGTTAGTTCCAGAGAGGCCCAACCCAAACTCCACGATTCCCGAACTTCTGGAACTGGTGGCAACCGGACCAACAGCACCTAGGGTCAAAAGAGCACGGTTAGGATGCCCTTCGGAAGCTAGGCTCTTGTCTTCCCCAAAAATGCAGAGATTACTTTCAGCGTGCAGGTTAACAAACTCAGACATAATTTCTGTATCATTTTCCATTGCTTTCACAAAAAAAAAACTCATTTCAAATTTGCAGAAGAGCACTCGATCAAAGAGCCACAGAACCACGAGTTGCGACTCCTAATGCGAACTCTGGTGGACCACAGCTAAAGGAACTTCACCTAAAGGAAATTAAGTCAAAATCCGAAACGAAGCCTATTCTCCAAAGTCTAAGAGAAAGTTTGGAACACATAAAGAAGACAACAATCCGGGATAGAAGCAACAGCCGCAGTGCCAGTAATAATTCCAGCACGGGATTCCTTGAGAAGATCACGAGAATCACGCACGGAGGAAGAAGTCGAAACCCCGCCAAGAAGTCTGCCTCCTTCACTTTCGCGGTTCGTCCAGAAATCGGTATGAGATCTCCGGAGAGATATGCGAGTTTAGAATCGGAAGCGAACTCCTTGGTACCAATGGGTGCTTCCTCGAGGCATCAAGTCCAGAGGTCGGTGTCCACGAGCGTCCTTGAAATGCAGACCCAATCTTCCGATCTCGACCCGCCTTACTCCAAGGTCAGAGACAGTCTCACTCCTCTTCCTCCGACCCCTCCAACAAAACCGGAGGAGATTTATGCCGAGATTTGTGAACCCACGGAGGATGGTCGCTACTTGAAAATCCCGCAAGAGAAGCCTCCGCCTCCAGGAGGGAGTGGCACTAGAGAAAAGGATCGGGGTTACGTGAAACTCGCCTCGCATTCCAAAATCTCCGACCTTTCTGGAAGCTTTGATGATGAAGAAGGTATTTACAATACCGTCTGCTGAAATCAAGATCAAGCCTAGGTCAAACAAAATTTTTCCTGAATCTTTGATAGAAGAATCGATCGGGGATCATTGAGGCATCAAAAATGGTAGCTCAAGGAAG
The DNA here is from genome assembly GCA_932178445.1 of Andricus quercusramuli. NCBI lineage: Eukaryota > Metazoa > Arthropoda > Insecta > Hymenoptera > Cynipidae > Andricus > Andricus quercusramuli. The sequence continues at coordinate 23,967 of CAKNXH010063717.1, read as the reverse complement.
CTAATTTCCGCCTGTAATCATCATAGCAATTTCATCTGTGCAGCAGTTGTGATTAAAGGAAACTTCCATGGTATTGAGGAAGCGAACCAGTGAAAGGAAAAAATCAACGTCCATTGATCAAGGGTCAAGGTCATCACGGATACAGGAAAATGATTAAGCCACTATCAAAGGGCGGCACTTTGTGACGATTAATCATTTAACTCGTCATGGTCCAAAGGGTTTTGAGTTTCGCGATCCTCTTCCTGCGTGCTGGTTTGCACATTGCGTGATGCTTACGATTGACGCTAAACGTGTGATTACACTTCGGACTTACTTGGGATCAGTCCAAACGATTCCTGGAAAATACAACTTCGTGGGATAACGTATAGGTGAATTGCTTGCTTTGGGCGCGAGGAAAAAATGCAAAGAGCGAGCGCACGCCTTCAAGAAACACGGAAAGTGTCTTCTAACAGAGGGGATTATTAATTTTTCTCCAAGCACGTTTCACAACTTCGAAATTTTTATTAAGGATTGAAGTTGAACTTTGCAATTTGAGGTTGTAAGTGATTGTATTTTCCCTTGTACATAAATAAACTAACGTATGTGAAAGATTAAAATAAAGATTGAATTACATGTTCCTTCTGTTTTCTTCCTTTTTCTAACTATGGCCAAATTAGGAGAAAGTTCATGAAAAGATTAATGCAATATCTTCATTAATTTAAGAATGCAGCATACACAGTAAGCGAAAACTTAGAGAAGGTTGCCCTCTACCTATAATTTACCATTCCAATCAGATAACCGATTTTCAGTCAGAAGCGAGGGTATTATTCGAATAACACGTTTGCGAGACTTGAGTGTGTTGTAATTCGCATTATTTCACCAGACGAAAAAAGGAAGAGTGAGAAGAAGGCGAGGATGACCGTCATCAAAGGCCTAGAATTTAATCCAGCTCAGTGTCTCGGCTAGAGCGAACCCCATTTCTAGAATCTGCCTTCACCAGAAAAAAATAAGTCAGTCCTGAAGATTGATTATAATGCAGAATAGAATTTTTTGTTGTGGTCTTCCGGGTATCTCTCCTTTTTAAGGTCTACCTTTTTTTTGTTGAATGAAGCAAAGCCTAGGTCAGTCTTGGGTTTTAAATTCTTCCAGAATATTATGACTAGATATAACTTTTTTATATAATGAACAGGAACAATACTTTTTTAAATCAGGTAGGTCAATTTTTGAATTGGAAAACGATTGGATGTTTCTCTGCGTGGTATTATCATTTTATGAGCTCGACGTACGCACAGCTGCGTTTATTCAATTACAGCGATGAGGCGGGTGAGGCTTGGCTCGGTGCCGTACGCTACGTCCATTAATATTAACGGCTTAAACAGCGATAATAACGGAGAACTATGGGGAAGCAAGGTGTTTTCTTCCACGGTTCACCATATCCCGTCTTCACTTGCACATTTCGCTCTATGAACGCCTGTCTATGTGATTATCCTCGTCTGGCGTTCCATGTTCGTCTTTCGTCTTTCGCCTCACCCTTCGTGGAATTGAAGGAAAACGGAAAAGAATCTCGCACATCCGTTTCCGCCTAGGACCGTGGGACACTCAAGTACTATCATGCGAGTACGATAATGTCTTCAAAGATCGATCTATTTTGATTTCCATTCTCATGCTAATCGTTTGAAACTCTTTTCTTGAGACTCCCTTCATTATTTCGTAGGCCAATCAATTTTTTTAACTACTAGCGCCATCCTAGCGGGCTCTCGTCACATTGAGGATTATTTTTATATCATAATATGTAGGTCAATCACTGATTTCGCAGATAAATTTTGGATTTTGAATACCACTTTTCTCAAAAACAATTTTCTGATTGAAGTCAATCATCTTATCTGTGCAAATATTGACTGGGTCTTGGAAATGATAAATGATGGGTTCGGATTAGTCGAGACAACGTTATCTATCGTGGTTGGTAATCTTGGTCCACGGGTGCATATTTCAAGATCGGCATGCGTGAACGATATTATGGCCGTCGGCTTGCCTTGCGGTCGTGTAACTCACCTTCACAACCTTAATGCGACGGCTGCGTCTGTAGTCAGGCTATCATATTTCGCAGCCCGGTCCACCGATCGACAAGCCTTGTTTTAATATGCAAATTAAAATGCAAATCCCCCGCCCCTGACACCCTAAATCCACTAAGAATCACCTGATGTTTTTTATTATTAAAGACTCGAGGGAGAGATCACTTATTTTGATATTCCTTTAATCCCCCATCGAGAGTTTCATAACACGTATAAAAATGTTTTTCACTTCATCAACAATTTGTGCAGTCGTGTCGGTTTGTTTAAAAACATTTGTTTTTGAATCCATGATACCAGATCATGTAGGCCAATTATTTCTGAATTCATTTTTCTTCACATTACATAGGTCAATTTGAATTCATTTTCAAATAAATATTCCGAGAAATAATACTCATTAGCATTTATGTCGTCTGACTTTATTATGCGTTTAAATATGCCTGGCATTTATGGGCTGTCCCATTAAAGTTGCTTACGAGACTTATATCGCTCGAAGTGAAACCTGCAGAAGTATAAATACCTGCTCGAAATGATTCATTTAGAATGATAATTGAGTTCAAATTTTATCTAGAAAGTTCGAAGAATTTCCGAAGAAGGGAAATATGACAAAGGAAGGGAAAAGGGTTAATCTGTTATGAACTTCTAGCAGCTCATGTTTATCTAAACTCTAAGCCAAACTCAGATTACTTTCCCTTCTCCGGATCTGGGTTATGTTTGCTATGCAGGGGAGAGATAACATCGATCTACTCATGTACCTATTTCTCTGCGAAACCAAATACAGGATCAGGTACCACCCGCACGTGAGCGATTACCCGCTTACGGTGAGCAGATACGATGATAAAAAGTGGAGCTACTGAATCCTTTTGCAGACATGCTATATCGACCTACGCAACTAGTATAGTAATATAGTATCTCAATGAGGGAGTGACTCTCAATGATATCTCTCATCTTCGTCTAGTTTTGTAGGATACAGTCATCACAAGAGTCAAGATCGAGATACCTTTCAAGGCGGCTGGTTTTATTCAAATTACTTGTTTGTTATACAAACTAAAAGTTTGCAACTCTTCTTCCCAGGTGTTTTAAATTATTTTCAAGCGACTAACTCAGAAGAGGAAATTACTTTATGCTAATTTAGGTCAATCAGTTTAACAATACTATTTTCCGAAATTTATTTCCAGCGTTCTTTCAAGCTGGTCTTTTAAAATAATTTCCAAAAATATTCGTATCATCTTGGTTTATTTTACAGCTCAGTAAATTCACAACTAATCTCTCGTGAGCTTTTCACTTCGTCAGTTTCAACATTCTAAAGGCTCTGATTTCAATAAAAAAATATTACAATGAAATTCACAGCTAGACGGGTGTCATTTCTTTTATAAATTATCTTTTGATATTAAGATATTTGATCTACTTACGAAATCCTACACCACCGGTTCAGCAGCACACCTGAAGATGACAAAAGGTTTCTTTCCAAGGCAGCATTCCATCGTTCCATGAATCTGTAACGGAATCAATAGAGACGGATCAAGGATTACAAAGAATGGCGAAAGAGATTTTTTTCACCAGAATAATAATAACAGTCATATTTTGAATACCATCGCAATCAAAAGATGCTAATCTAAAAGAAAAAGAAAATCTTTTTTCAAATATTTTAAAACTTTTAGTTTCCATATATGAACACCCATATTCTATGGAAAACACTACGAAGGGTAGTATTCAATTATTTCCACTCGTATCCCTCAAAAAGAAGTGCTGGCTTTAAAATGCGGGTCACTGACAAAGAATCTTCTACACAAAGTGACACTCTTTCTTCTTCTTTTGTACCCTCTTTTAGTGAAAAAATTCTTTTATAGCCTCAAGTGACAAGATCTACAATGAGATTATAAGGAACTATCTCTTGTTTCTTTTTCTTTCTTTTGAAAGATAGAGTAACATTTTTCCATTTTAGACCATCTTCCTCTAATCAAATCGCAATCAAAAAAGCGGTTTCTCACAAGGTTTCTGATCGATAGATATTTCTGACCATTCACATCAATTAAATGCCTGTCATTCTATTCAGCGATTGACAGTGATAAAACGGCATTTCTATGTCAAACTGAATCTTTATCTGATGAGGTAGTTGATGAGGTAATACTCACTTGGTAATACAATAAATTTTATTATTACGAGAAATTAGACAAGAGAAAGTGAGCAAAGACTGAAGAAGTTAGAGAGAAGGAAGTTCGCACGTGAGAATGAGGCGTGAAAAGTAGACGAAAGGATCTCTTGAATCTGATTGGTGAGAAAAAATTGCGTTTTTCAATGATAACAAACAAGTAATTCAATGATCTTAATAAAAATTTGTAATCATACCTTGCCTCGAATATAAGGAAATCGTTTCCTGCTCCTGGTTACGGATTGTATCGCACTTCCTGCTATTGATACACTTTGTGTGTTTTATCTCTTGATAAATGTAACTAATTTTTTTAATGGTTGATAATATTATTTTTTTAGCAATTATAAGTTGTGAGTTGGTGTTTTGAATTTCATCAAGGATTACGCCCAGGAAGGGCCTAATAGGGGTTTTAATTGTTTGTTTCTGAAACATAGGGTTGGAGACAGAGTGTACTGGCATTTTTCATTGTTTCGAAGTTGAAGAAGACGGTGCGGGGGCAAATTGGTCCAATAGTGTTTCTAAATTATTTGGGGTCTGAAAAATTAGATTGGAGGCGGGTCTTACTAATGATTTTTATTGTTTATCAGTTGCAAAAATGGTGTTGATGTAGGGACCCAATAGCGTTTCTAATCATTTAGCAACTAAAAAATTGGGTTGAAGGCGGAACTTTTTGTTGGTTTTCATTGTTTGGGGATGCAAAAGAAAGTGGATAAAGGACTGAATAGTGTTTGTGATTATTTGGAAGATGAAAAGTGTTACTCACTAGTTTTTTATTGTTTGGGGTTGCAGAATGTAGGGAAAGTACCCAATAGTGTTTCTCAATATTTAGAGGCTAAATATTAGGTTAAAGGCGGATCTTGCTGTTGGCTCTTACTATTTCGGGTTGAAAAATAAGGTGGGAAAGGGGTCTAATACTGTTGACAGTTTTTTCTCACTTTTTTTGAGGATAGGTATGAAAAGCGATCCAAGTCGTCTGCTGGAAAAAAAATTGGTGTGTACGTGTGATATTTAAGGATTGAAAAATGGGACGTACTAGTATTTTTATCGATTGGAGATTGCAAAGTATAGGAAACGGGCCTAGTAGTATTTTCAATTGTTTTGGGTCTGAAAAATGGGGCTGGACACAAGGCATCCTGGCATTTTTCATTATTCATCAGTCAAAAAATAATTGGAGGCTATTGGACCCAATAATCTTTCTAATTATTTAGAGGCTAATCAAAATCAGGTTGACAGAACTTATTAAGGGTTTTAATTATTGTTCGTGTGATGCAAACAAATGAGGGTGAGGGGCTCAATAGTGTTTTTTTCCTAATTAGGTTTTTTTGCCTTGCTATTGCATAGGGGCTGCAAAATGTATGGAAGGTGCCCAACTGTGTTTCAAACATATTTAGAGGCTGAATAATTAGGTTGAAGACGGGACTTACTAGTGTTTTTCACTATTTGAGGGTTAGAAAATAAGGTGGAGAAGGGGCTCAGTAGTGTTTTTAATTATCTAGGGGTTGAAAAATGAAAATTACTAGTCTTTCCATTCTTTGGGAGTTGCAAAATGTAGGAAAAGGGCCTTAAAGTATTTTCAATTGTTTCGCGTCTGAAAAATGAGGTTGGAAAATGTAGGGAAGGGGCCTAAGAGTATTTTTAATTTTTTCGGCTTTGGAAAATGGGGCTAGAGATTCCTAGCGTCTTTCAATGTTCATCAATTGAAGAAGAAAGTTAGGGCGATGGGGCCAAATATTGTTTCTAATTATTTAGAAGCTGAAAAATTAGATTGAAGGCAAGACTTACTGGGGGTAATTATTATCTTGGGGTTGAAAAATAAGGTCGGAAGGGGGCCTAGTAGTGTTTTCAATTGCCTGGTTTCTGGGAAATGGGGTTTGAAGCAGGACTTACTGGTACTTTTCATTGTTTTGGGGCTGCTAAAGGTGGGATTTTAGATAGGGCTTACTGGTGCTTTTCTTAGTTTAGTAGTTGAAAAAGTAGGTGGAGGCGAAGTAGCTCAATAGTGTTTTCAATTATACAGGGACTGAAAATTGAGTAAATGGCCGGGTTTATTGGTCTTTTTTTACTTTTTTGGGGTTAAAAAAGATAGTGAGCAGGAGCCTTACAGCATTATCAACTATTTTGGGGCTGAAAAATTGGGTTGGTGTCGTTACTAACTGATAGTTTTCAATATTTGGAGGCTTGGAAAAGTAGAGAAGGAGCCATATAGAGTCTTTTGATTGTTTAGAGGCTAAAAAATTATGTTAGAGACAGAGAATATGGGCTTTATATGGGCTGGGGATTGAAAGCAGGTTGGAGAGAGGATGAGCTAGTTGTTGACTGATGTTTGTTATTGATTTATACTTTTTTTAATGATGCATAAATTTAATTGTTTGTTACTTGCTTTAAATAAGTAAAAACGGCTACTTGAAGGTAGCTTTTAGCTTCAATTTTCAAACACTACCGACCCTTTAAAAATTCTACACAACAGACGTTTGCATAAAAGATGGGTTAGTAAGTGTACATTGTGTCTTCGTAACATTGTCTTTTTATCCAAGGGGGTGGGTGAATAAAGCAAGAATAACTCGGAGCTGGATCTGCGACTCGAACTAACAATAAGAAGATATTTGAAATTATAAATTGGCTACCATAATGAATAATAAGAGACCCTTAGTCAACTTTTTGGAATGTAAATCCATTGCTTGAAAATCTGCTTATAGTCAAGGCGCAACAGGATGTATCTTACAAGACTCAACCGCAACATCATAGAGGCGTATCTTCGAACTATCGTGAGTGTAATGTCTTCATTCAACGTTGCTTCTATCATAATCTCCGTGTGATGAACGAGCGCTCTTTATTCATGGACCCAGAATGGAATAAGATTAAGCGAAGTCCCATCAATACTCTTGACAATATGAAACGTTTTGACGCGAAACGTTTTGCCTGAAACGCGAGACGCTTCAATTATACCCCACGGAAATCACAATCAATCCCTGGACCACCTAATCTTGGATTATTGCTGGATTCCTTATTTTAGATGTGAATTTCTAATCAACTTCTTTAGACAACAAATTCAGCATAAACTTTATTTCTTCAAATTTTATCTGGGTATCTAATGAAAAAGTGTCTTCGAATAGGGCTTAACGCGGAATTTCGCAGGCTTTCGAATCACCTATTAGAATGATCCATATCTCTATTTTCTCAAGAAGTTAACCCTACAGAAAGACCTTTTTTGAGCAGTTAGGCTACAAGAGTGATTCCTTAAAGGGAAGAATATTCAATCTCTGCTTTTCCAGTGCACTTAACAGTTTCTTGCGATTCTAGGATCCCGCTACTAGTCCATTAGAAACCAATAATGATTCCTGGTGAAGGCGTGACTTGCAAGTTGCGTAAGCAAATTGGTCTGAGCATCGGTAAGCAAACTAGGCAAGGCCCAACGGGTAATCTCATACATGTACATATATTCATTCGCGTCTTATAACCTGGGAAAGAGCAGTACCCCACTACCGCGAGGATGGTAATTTCTGCTATAAAATCCAGTTTACATTAGGCCAGGAAAACGCTGTGAAGGTATAAAACTATAAAGGTATAAAGGAACTTGAAACGATACGACCTTAGCAAGCTAACCGATCAGGGATGTCGCTTGCCATTAACCTGCCCCTAAACATCGCTTATGGATGGCCATTATCTGCACTTTTTTTCAGAACTGGATACTTACTTTCCTTCCTTTTTCATCCTTACAACATACACCGCTCGACCTTGAACGTAGAAGGAGCGAACAAGAGGCTCAACTGGCCGAGATTATCTTTATGATGACCTTGAGGAAAAATTCATATAATACTGCAGATGGTACTTGAATCGATGTTCCGATATCTGCGATTTTCTAGTATTGGCAATAAAGTGTATAATCTATTTTAAAACGTCTGGGATTCCAATATCAGTGTAGAAACTTTGCAAGGCCTTTGGAAGGCCTCCCTAAGGTGAATTCCAAGATTTAGAGGAGCATGCGGTCCGACGTTTGTTGACGCTCTTCTGGTCGTAACATAACTTATTGTTAGCTTCACAGGGTTCCCCGAAGCTTGGGCCATATTTATGGTCGACGGCGGCCATATTTATTTTCACGAAGCCTCGACTTGGCAACAATTACGCGAAAGTGCAGCGGGTTCTTCTCCGAAATAGGGATGGCAAGCATGCAAGGTATCGGAACACGCCTACCAACTTCGTAGACATTCGTTAGGTTCACTACCCTCGTGTCTTGCATCCAACAACTACTCGCCTTGGGTTGCGGTCAGCGATTTATTATCAGCCCCAAATGATCAGGGCAGGACAGCTGAGCAACTCGCAGTTCCTCTTTTTTTATTTCTTTTTCTTATTATTGTTTTTTTCTCTGCACAACCCGAATGCATCTTAACAACGCAATTTATCAAACCTCCTTTCATCCAAACCGTCCACGTAGCAATTAACGCGTCCACCACCGGGATATCGTATTTTAAACTTTATGGCATTGACACGCCCATACCGAATTCGCTAGCATCACTTTTCAGAGATTTATCGTTTCTTGGCAATATGGAGAGTTATTTTATTATTTTTTTTTTTTTTTTTTTGGTATTTCGACTTAGTCAGGCTTAGTGGTGCTTATTGAAATTTAAATTAATTGGTTAATACACTCGCCGAGTCAATAAATAACGGGATTAGTCTTTCTTTGGGGATCAGAGGAACTCTCAAGGAAAGTTATTTTATCTTCGGGTATCATTATGCAGTCATCTTCCTTCTGCGATGTTTATCAATTCCGCTCTTGAAATCGTAATCGTGAGTGGTTTTTTTCCTTGACCGTGAAAGGATTACGTGATACTTTCACCTTATGTAAAGATCTGGCTTGTTGTGCCATATTTGAGGAAGTCCTCCATTTACCTTCCTTCTTTAGATTAGCTTCTTTAACTTTTTTCAGGATGACATCTATCTAATGTAAATTATCCCAAACTTAAAGAAGCCTTTCACATAATTAGTTCAACTTCCATCTATATTTCCTTCATTTTCTATTTTATTTGCGTAATTCAGTTTTATTAGATGCAATTTGCTAAGCTTTTATTACTATTATCGCTAATAAACAAGCGGTTTTATTCCCTTATGGTTTATGTCTACCTATCCAATGTTTAAGTTTTTAAACTCGTAAGTATAACGCATAGTTGACGTATCGCGACCGCTTTATCAGGCATAAAACTTACGTTCCGGTTACAATTATATTTCACAGGGGATTGTAAGTAATGATTGGATCGCCAGTGAAACTAATCGTTTAAAATACGATACCTCACAAATGCCTCGGCCAAGCCTATTAGTTGGTTAACAGCTCTGGTATTTTTTTCATACCTGCTAAAAGAAAATGCGTCTGACATTCTATTGAAACGATACGATTTGTGTAATTGAGTTCTAATTAGACCCTGAAAAAATTCTTTGTATATCATAAAATACCTTTCTACCATAATCACTTATCTTGATTTGCACAATTTTCTCGATTACAAGAGCTATTCGTAGATATAAAGCATATTAATGAATCGTCTGAATAATAATTTGAATGATCTGCATTCTTAGTTCGTTGAATCTTTGATACCCCACTTTACGGTTATCTTAAGATTGCAATTGTGAGCGTCGGGCATCTGGCAATTTAACATTGATTCCCAGGCATCTCGTGAAAAGCAAAAAAGGGTCGGTACGTCAGCATGGGAACATCCTGCCCAGAATCCCCCTTGAGCAGGTTTCTAGCCAGAATATGATGTACGATCTATGATCCATCGAGTTACAGTTACTGGCAACCGGCCGTTACCAATTGATAACGCGCGATAAGGAGGCCATTGGCATCCTGGCGCCGATCTCGTCGCTTCTCAGCTTATGTAATTTTAATCCTCCAGATGCAGTCAAACCACCTCCATTTCCTGCACCAACGACACTTTCAGTTGTACATTATTCAACCAGTCTTTCCTTCAAGTCAAATATCTTTGGAAAGTTCTCAGTACTTTCCAATTCGATGTAATTTGTCACAATATCCGCAATAAAGTATAGTTCTCAACTAGTGCTAAAGAGTAAGCAATACTATTCAAATAGAAACAAATCTTCAGGTTTTAGAATTTCTGCTTTGAAATCTTAGCTTCAAATGAGTTGTATTGTTTCTTCCTGCTCGGAGATTGATAAAGTGTATCGAAGAGGAGACTTAATTGTGCTTTTAGTTGTTAAGGGGTTAAAAAATGGATTTGGTGAGGGAACCCGATAGCGTTTGTTCTTATCAGTTTAGGCTTTAAAAACTAGGTTGGAGGCGGACATTACTGATGTTTTCAATTGTTCAAGAGTTTTACAATGGAATTAAAGTGCTGTTTTTGTGGTGTTTATATTTTTTGGAAGATCGAAAAAGTTACGGAGAAGACCTATAGTTGTTTTCTGGGAGTGTATGTAGAAAATCTCGCGAGCTTGCAAGTTCGACCCAATTCGCCCGACTTTTTCGAATGGGGGTCGAGCCGATCCGAGCTGCTAACCGCGGGCTTAAAAAACTCTCTGACCGCTACAAGCTTGTTTTGCATTAATTTTAGCCCATTCTTAATGCATGGAAGTCCTCGATATACAGGATAACATATTTTCTGGAAAAATATAACTTTTCATTATTTTCTCGTAAAATGAACACTAAATAAATACAAACTGTGGCTTTGAAAAATCTCCTTTCAATTGAATTTCTTTCAATTTCAGGAAAAAAAACTTTTTATATCAAATGAAAATTTAAAGGTTTGATTATTTTTTAAGTAAAAATCTCTGTTAATATTTGTATAATTTCTGTTAATATTCCTCATTTATTTTGCAATCTTTGTGAGCTTTTTTTCGTCCTCCAAGTTTTTTCAGTCTGCAATTTTTTTTTTTGGCTCACGAGGCTTTTTCACTAGAACTAGAGAATTTCACTAGTATTTTTAGTGTTCTGGAATTAGGAAGGGATTGGCGGCTGAAGGGATGGGCGGTTGAAGATGAGACTTCCCAGTGCTTCTAATAGTTTTAGATGAAAAAAATTAGTTGGATGGAGGCTTGGCGAAGTTTTGGATTGTCTTTGTGTTGAATGGGGAATTGACTGGTGTTTTTAATTATTCCACTGTCGGAAAAAAGTCTTGGGGCCTTCTGGTATTTTAAAACATATTGGAATTTCTGTTAGGCGGCAGGCTGACATTGAATCACAAAAAGTAGCCGATAACACCATTAGCAACAATGTAAACCAATGAACATGAATATCGTCGCTGCATAATCAAATCCTTCCTAAAATACAATCTTCCTTCGAACTTCGGATCCTTTTATAAAACTGCGGTATCCAAAGGATTCCACCTTTTCAGAATGCAAATATTATGCAAACTACAAAGCTCCATTCGAAAGATTACGACTACTTTTCAAGCCCCTCCTTTTCTCCATAATTAACCCACCTTGAACCTATATCCTGCATCCTACAATTGCCAACTAAAATCCCAACTACCTTCTAATAAATTCAATACATTGTAGCAAGTTTCCAACATTGTACAAATAAACACTGGAATTCATTCAACCGTAAATTATCGCAATTGTACAAGAGTTCATTCACTGATGTTGGAACCGCACATTCTTGCACCAAGAACCAATCAGAGTATCCCATCGAGTCTGGTTATGCTAATTGCATCATACCCTCCAGATATTAAAAGGAGTGTCTCCTCCCCCTCTTTCTTCATAAATAATAGCTTTATTTTCAGAAGGTACCAGAACAGCGATCCCGTTGTTCTGCCTACTAAATTTAAAATTACCAGTTGGCCATTAAGGCAAGAAGCTCAGCGGACTTTTCTTGCCTCGTATTTAACAGTCGGTTTGCGGTCCGGACACATTCGGCACGAAACGGGAATTTCTTTCCTGGACCAGGCACCCATGCAGGTGAAGTGCATTGGCGTTTTTTTAACTACTGGTCCCGGTGGTTCTCAAAGTAACTTCCTGCTCGAGGAGTACAGCATTCAGCTCACCAGGACAGAGTCGAAGATTCGAACTGTCCTGGGGTTCGATGACCCTTCAAGTCAAGCTTCTTCGTTACTTGTTTTGCACAACGACCAGAAACCTGCACCCTAAGACTTCCTTATTGTCCCATCTGGTCCGTAATTTTGAGCTGATTTATCAATTTTGGTGTTTTTGTTTTTGGTCCTTCGAGCCAGGTCATACTAGTTATATTTTATTCGACAAGAATATATGCTTTTGTTATATTATTAATGTCCCAGCTTATCCGTCTTGAGATATACTAGTTGCTAGATCTATGATCTAGACCCACTGAGGATATTTATTACAATTTGTTCTCCAGTATTAGAAATAAACTGTACATATATCTTTAAGGCTTGTCAGGAACCTTGATCGAGAATCTTCTGTGTCGACATTCAGTGCTCGCAGGAACTATTAGGCCCCAAGCAAACACTGGAAAATAGTCAACATACCTATAAAGCAATCGAGACAACAGATTCAAGTGGTTTGCTCGCGGTTACTGCTGCCCTATGACCCACGAGATAGAAATATAGTTTGACTGGCATTACACTGTGGAGAATCGTACTCTAGAAACCGTTAGACTCATATCGAACCTGGGCACGAGTTCACCGCGATTGAGTCCACAGTTATGCATCCATTTCCCATTTGAAAAATTGGACTTGAAAATACATTCGCTTCAAAAGATAATATATTCAATACAAGTAGAACATATCATCAAGAATAACAAAGAAGTTTATAGCGGATAGATCTCTTAATTAACAATTACGCTTTTCTCATCTGGATACACAATTGTAGTGTCAATTGGATTTTTTATGAACTCTTCATGAGTTTCATTCTTTCTCTAATAATTGTAGTAAACAGATCAATAATTGTGTGTTAGTTAGTGAGACAGCTACAGTTATTTTAGCAATCTATTTCTCAGATTTGATACAGTATAGAGAGACCGACCTTTACAGACGTCCTTTCAGCGTGCAAAGAATTACAATGGAAGCGATTAAGGCAGCTATCGGATTATGACAGAGGTTCCTTTTGTTGAGACGATTAATCGGCGTGACGTTCCTTATACCGTTAGCCGAGCGTTGACTCTATCGCTGAAATGAAATATGTGGATCGTTCAGTCAATTGGCATTAGGAACATTGTAAAAATGATTCACATTCATCATCACCATCTTTTACAATTTTCAACCCATCGGTTCGCTAATATCTTCCTGAACAATTTTACATACCATTCATCAAACTAGAGTTGCTTGGCCTGTGCCAGAAAACCCTTTCAACAAGACTACGTAACAGGCTACATAATAATCATCTCTTAGACACGACCTTCAGTTTTCAAAACTGAACACACCTATAATTAGGAACCACCTCTAGTTATAGCAATTAATCACGCCACGTAGCTAGGCATAACAATAATCATCGCTCGGAACAATAGCCTAGCCACGCCTATGATTTGTGACCGCCCCAAGTGATACACATTAGCCACGCCTAGTAACCAAGGTATAAAAAAAAACACTTTTTGAGAAAACCCACATTTGCCACGCCCATAATTTAGAACCGAATTTGTTATTGCCAATATTCCACGCCTAATAACAACATCGAATATGCCACTCCCATAATTAGGAACCGCCTCCTACAACAAATATCTGGCCTACTGGGAATGTTCATCCCCACAGCTACGCCCATCATTTGAAACCAACACATTCTTATAATTTCTCCTACTAAGATTCCTCGTCAGCCAAAATCAGTAATAACGCCTATTCACGGGCATATAAGACGTTCCTTTGGAATCACTATCAGTCACACGCTCCTGGAATTTTTTGTAGTCACACCCACTAGGAACTATTAGTATTCAACCTGATAAAAATAATAAAAAGTGTAAAAATTTTGATAGTTTTTACATCTGAGACGATTTTCAGTTGAAAAATGAAATCTGATTGCGCCTTTTTTATGAATTTACCTCAATGTGCAAAAAGTGTGAATACTGGACGTAATGGTCGTAAAGCATAAAAAGATGCACATCGGATCGAATATACATATAAATGAGGACCGGGTTGAAAGAATTTCTCTTATATCCTCCGTTATCTCCCGTTGCTACCTAATTTGACGTTCGTTAAAAGCCTCGTTTCGAGCTCAAGCGTTCCTTCCTTCCCATTCGGCCCTTTTTTGTCTTCTGCCCCCCAGCTCACCATCTTAGATTCCTTGATTCAGATAAGCAGCACTGCTTCAACGAAAGCTCTATAAGCGAAATTGCGGGGGCCAGTTTCTTAGCCTCGAAGGTTCCTGGGGTGAGCAACCATATTTGGCACTCCTCTCGACATGCTTGCTCTCCAGCGATCCTTGAATATCGGAAAAAATCTCGTCAGTACCATCAAAAAGAAGATTCTTAAGAAAATGTTTATGAGATATTCTTCTTCAGGGTTTTTTAGAGAAATGAAAATATCTGATTGTTTTTTGAGGGCCGTTGACCTGAAGGTTTATGATCAGATTCGGCAGGGTGCAGCAAAACCTCGCGAATCGTTAGAGGCATTGTGCCTTGGTCATAGCGCCCACGTTCACCAGCCCAACCAGTTTATGTCGTAATTTTTTATTTCCCTTTTTTTAAACACTGCCTCGCTGATACGTCCTTGTCGGCTGGCTGCATATTCGTTTGAATATTTCGATAAAGTCCTTAGGCTCTGTAAAGAGGGACTGGTTTTAACGCGGTATCTGCGACGATACAAGAACAGACATTGTCAGCGGAATTCTTCCGATGTTCGTATCCACATGCGTAGGTATAGAGAAGGCCAACTGCTCTCTGTACCAGACTTAGTCCTTTTGATAATATTTTTTCAACATTGTTACACATTCCTTTAAGAATATGCTTTAAAATATGGATGATCGAAGACAAGTTTGGGATCTACCTGTTCGCAGTTTTTATTTTATCTTTATCTACTCTCTCCATCCCATTTCGCTTGCTATTTTCGTATTCCCCTTTTTTCCTTCGAATTCTGCTTCATGGTCACTTCTATAATTGAAAACATCTAGTAATACTTATTATCAAACCCTTAAGCAACACACGAGCAATACATATACTAATAACAGCCCCAATGATCATAAATTGGTCGTTTCTATAACTAGAAACTACCCTCTGCTACACTCACAAGCCTATTAACAAATCTTTCTCGGAAAATCCTCCTAGTCTCGCCTATGAATTGGAACCACCCACTGTAATACGTATTGGCCACGCCCCCTAACGAAGTCCAATGATATATCTTGTTTAGAGTACCATTCTAGTCACGCCCATAAATTATAAACGCCCTCAGAATAACACTCATTGGCTTCGCCTCCTAGCCACACAAAATAATAAATATTGTTTGGAATACCATCCATAGATACGCCCACTAGAAAATCTCCTCCCTACAGCCACGCCCACAATTAGGAACTACCTCCTGAAAACCTATTGTATACTCCGTTCATGAAATCTTCACAAGCTTGCCTACTGGGATCTTACTCCCAATTGATCTCTTCAAACACTGGAACTAGTAACGTCCTCTTATCTCGCCAAGTGGGAACTCCCATAAGCGATGCCAACTGATAACACCTATCTTGTTTC
The DNA here is from genome assembly GCA_932178445.1 of Andricus quercusramuli. Lineage (NCBI taxonomy): Eukaryota > Metazoa > Arthropoda > Insecta > Hymenoptera > Cynipidae > Andricus > Andricus quercusramuli. The sequence goes on along the minus strand of CAKNXH010063717.1, from coordinate 8,189 downwards.
CTTTATTCTACTCTATTTTTACTTATTTTTGTAAATGGTCTCACAATATTGTACAGTAGTCTAACATCCCTTGTCTAATAATAGCAGAAATATTGTTAAAGAAGACAATAATTATTCTTATTGTAGAAGGAAGCTTAGGATTCATTTCGATCCCCGGGGCATCAACGTTTGTGGGAAGAACTCAGGACAAGCGAGTCCTCGTTCTGCCAGTCGTGAAGCTCTTTTCTTTGGATGCAGAGGCTCACGTCTGGAAACAATTTTCAGAGGTGCGCAACGGTGTCAGCCACTCGTTCTTTGGTACGACAAGAAAGCTCGAAACGATCTGAGCGCCCGTGGCCGTCAATTCCAATCTTTCCCGACATGCACGTGGAGCTGGGTCATAACCGCCGAGACTCTAAAGCTAAACCTCTGCACCGGTCAACACTCCGGTTCTTCCCATTTGGGCATGCAGGGCAAGGCAAACGATCTCGGCACGTGTCAGCATTCTTCACTCCTAACGATATTTCCTGGTTCAGTTACTCGTACATTCCGTGATTTTATTCTACACCTTCAAGTCGTATTTTCAAATTAGTTTTGTACTTTCATTTCGCTTCTTCTACTCATCTTTGTTTAAAATTTAAATGTTCAGCAGGTACAATTGTTTGAGCACCGTATGAAATGTTGTGGTTTATTAATGTTAAGCGTGCGCCTACTTGTCGGAGGTCATGTTCATCTGAAAACGTGTGCGCGTGATGAATAGTCTCGCGGTCATTGTTCTTTGCCAGGCTTCAGGGTTTCCGGAATACCTTAAGGAAACGCAGTGGGAAAATAGAAGGAATGATCGGACTGGTGAGCGGGTGGGGACGAAGTGGCTACGTAACGAGCTTCAATACCTGCTTTCTTTCGTTCTTTCTTCCCTTTCAATGACGTCAATTACCAGAAGAGGAAACATGCTCTGAGCGTGATTCGCCTGCGAGCCCATGTTCCGCAAATAAATTCATTTCCAACAGCGTCCCTTCAATTACATTGTATAGCCTCTTACATTGTCCAAATGTGCTTTTTACGTACCGACTCCTTATTTGGAAAACCTCACTCCTCGAGATTCTCGTATTCGATTAATGGGAACGTAAAAAGAGGTTTATTAAAATTAAAGGAAATGTTTTTTGTGAAACTACATTTGAAGTTGTCTTGTTTGGGAAAGATTTAGAGTCCAAGAGATGATTAATGCTATTTATTACAAGTAACTGTTTCTGAAAGGTTGTGTTCATTCTACACTTGTACAACTGCATAGCAATAGTGCATGTATAATAAAGGATGATGCAAGGCCGCAATCCGGTTCACATGAGACTCTTTCATTCAGTATCCGACCCTCTCGTACTCCCTTCGAAAACGAGCTACTGCCAACTTATTTTCTAGAACTGCTTAGTATGCATCGCACAGCTCACGGCCAACGCACAATGGCCCACCGTTGTCGTATAACGGATGTTCCGAGCAGTTCCTACGCAGTGAACCGCTCGCAATCGCTGTACCGAGAGCGTCCAGCGTGTCGCTACTGAAGAACGACAATTGCAGTGACCAATCTGCATCTTTCATTAATTTTTTTTCTTCACAACAGCAGGAGAGTCCATGGGATTTTTTCTCTCATAACAGTAAATATATTTTTCCGTATCATTATGGCTATAATTCTGATGATTAGTTGATGACAACTGTTCTGGATGAGGATATTAAGGGCTGGTGGTAATGTATCAAGAATCAAGGAAGTCGTTATGCTTCTAATTATGAAGGGGTTGGAAAATGGAGTGAGTGAGGGATCTTACTGGTATTTATTATTACTTTGGAATTGGAAAATTCACTTTGAGAGGGAGAGGGGTATTTTTAATTGTATGAAAATTTGAAAAGTGAATTGGATGGGGGCTGACTGGTTATCTTGATTGTTCGAGTAACGAAACAGGGGAAATAAGAGGGTTACTGATGTTTGTAATCACACAGTAGCTTGGATTAAATAAGTCTGGACTTACTGCTTTCAAAAATTGTTGCTTGGCGGTTTTGCACTCAGAATAGAGGCCCTCAGGCCTCGGGGTCGAGAGGGTGTTACACAACCATGCATGGTAAGCATGGTTGTGTAACCGTTATTGTAAACCAGGCCTGCCCACTGAGGGAAAATTTCATCGAAATTGCTCATTTGCCAGATGGGATTTTAACACCACCACCGACCTCTACTCATTCAACTTCACAAGAGCGACCACCCTCCAAGCTTCTGGATGTAGCGATTGAGTCGATTTCCCCTTAGTAGACCAGTAATTCTCCTATTAACACCCTTTTCAACTAGCACACAATTAAAAACTTCAGTAATCCTCCTAATCTACTTTTTCTACACCCAAATAATTAAAATGCCAGTGAGTCTTCTTCTTAACCCCCTATTTCAATTTCCAAGCAATTAGGAACTCAAATAAGCGTCTATTCAAATCACTTTTCTAATCTTCATACTGTTATAAAAGCACCAATAGAGCTCTTATTCAACTCCCGGTTCCAACAACCCAAACAATTAAAGTAACAGTAAGTCTGCTCTTTAACCCCCTGTTCAAACTTCAGAACAACTAGAAACACCAGTAAACCTTAGTGCAACTCACTTTTCGAATCGGCATGCTTATTCTACCCCTGGTAAATGAGAGAATTACTGATATTTTAACTATTCGGGTGTTGAAACAGGGGGTAGAATAAAAGGGTTACTGATATTTTTAATTATTGGACAGTTGGAACAGGGGGTTAAAGGGGATAGTTACTGGCATTTGAATTGTTTTGGGTACTTAAACACAGGGTTGAACAAGGGGCTTATAGTGTTTGGAATTGGTTGGCAGTTGGAGCAGATTTTTGAAGAGGAGACTTACTGGGGTTTACATTTGTTGGGTGCTGGAACACGGGGTTAAATAAAGAGATTATTAATATTTTGAATTGTAAGGCTATTCAAAAAGTGAGTGGACGAAGGCTTACTGAAGTTTTTGATTGTCTTAGGAGAGGGGGTGAAAGAGGAGACTCACTGGTGTAATAATAGTTTGGGCAATGAAATAGGGGGTTTAATCAGAGGATAACTGGTGGTTATACATTTTTTTGGCAGGAGGACTTAATGGTGTTTTATTTGTTTGGGTGTTGAAAAAGTGAGTTGTGTGGGGGCTTGCTTTTTTTGCAGCTGAAGACGTATTAGGAATCTAGGAAGTAGTTACGTCACTGAGTCGTAGGTCATTTCCATTATATCGGAATTTCGCCTTCTTGGCTCAGGTTAGTGCCAAGCCGAGACCTTAACCGATCGTCCGATGGCGTGACGCTCACAATGGTTATTAACCTCGGCTTTCAACGTCACGCAGCGAGAAGGAAAAAAACGAGGGGGGCAAAGATTGTTATTAATAAGCGGTCACGTGGCTCGTCGTCACCGTTGACTTCGTGATCCTCCTCTCGTGTCAGGATCATAGTATCATGCGATCATAGCAAATAGTATGATACTTCATCGAGCTTCATGGATCATCATTCTTGCAAAATCTCGTTTCGTTCATGGAAAATCGAGAGAAAGTCAACGAGCCTCGTGAATCTCAGATAATCCCACTTGCAAATTCTCCTCGCCTTGATTATCTCAATCACGAGCCAGATTGCCCGTGAATCGCTTAAAATAAGAAGGGATTTCACTTTATGGGAATTAGCGCAATCGCAAAGATCATTAACTTCAAAGATAATTCAATCCACCTTCGCTATCGAAAATCGAAAGTGAAATAATTTAATCACGTCTTACGAGAAGTAGATGCATCTTCTCAAGATAGCTTTGAGGTGATGTTATTTTGTAATGATTTCTACTAAGAAATCATCAACCTTGAACGAAGAAACCATTCAATTTGCCAACGGTTCAGCGACTCTCGATTTCATCAAAGATCGTCACCGTCGATTTCATCAAATCGTAGACTTAACCGCGAATTATTCTCCAACGAAAAAAGTGCTGCCAAAGACTAGAGAAAGTCACGGTGTCAAAATAAAGTAAATCAATGAAGAAACGACTGAGTGATTTATTAACTGGAATTGAATATCGAAACTAAAGGAGGTAACCTTCGTCGAGGAAATGTAACACATAAACTAAGCTTAACAACCTGAATAAATTCCTATCAACTTCACCTAGTTTTCCACAATAGTCGCCCTGGGAAAGCATCGCTGAAGTCAAATTCTTTCTAACGTGGAGGAACTTCCGCAGAAATACGGTTCCAAGAGAGTGAAAAAATGGCGAACGTGATTTACCGTTCCACTTTCAAATGTACGACCCCATCGATCTTCGTTACAAGGCAAATCGATGTGCCTCTCAAAGTCAGGAATGATAAACCTAGTGTTGTACTTATGCAACAGATGAAATAACGCACTTTCTCCAAACATGGAGTACCAAATTACACTTGTCAATTGGTTCAATTTGTCTTTTTCCATTCCCCCCCCCCCTAATTATCTTTTATCACAAAGATTACTTTTAATGAAAAACAGGACTTTTCATTTCTAAAATTGTTTTATATAGCAGAATTTCTTTTTTTTTGTGAAAGACTCCTTAATATTACAGAAAAGTCTGATGTCTTTAAAAGTACAAAAATAAAAATAATTAAAAAAATAATAATTTTCAGGTCTTAAATTACTTTTTATATTAGAATTTCTTTTTGTGTACAGTATTACTTTGTATGCCGAAAATGACTTTTTATGGTCAGCATTACGTTTACGATAGGATTCCTTGAATGTTAAAAATTACCTTTATGTGAAAAAATTCCTTTCGATGGCCAAAATTTCCCTCGATTTGTAGGATAAAGTAATATATTAATTTCATAGCAATCCTAGTATGTATTTTCTCGACGTTTTATTCAATGCTGAATCTATCCGCAACTATGAAGAATAGCTATTATTTTACAAGTTGTAAGTGACATACGCAGAATAATGATAAACCTAGTGTTGTGCTTATGCAACAAATGAAATAACTCACTGGTTCCAAACATGGAACGTCAAATTGCCTTTTTTAATTGGTTAAATCCAGATATAATAGATACTTGACTTCTCTAATCCAATCATCATAAATTAAAACGATCCCTTAAAAAGTTGCATAAGAATTCTAACTCCTGTTTCAGACAATAAAAAATGAAACCCAACAAATTGTTCATGTTTATAATGCACTATTAAACTTCCAGAGAGTCAAATTTACGAGACAGTCGACTGAATCATGAGGATCGTTTCGGTGACAAAAAGAAGGTAAGACGGTAGTCCACAAGTGACAAGTCAACAATGAGCGTATCTTTGGACCACTCATAGTGCACAAAGGAACCAATGCACAATAAGCTCGGGCTCGTCGGAGCGTGAAAATTCCTGGTCTACGCTATACGACTCCAGTAATATCCGTCGAATTTATTAAGCTGTCTGAGTCCAACAGAAATAAATACAAGGCTCGACATACCAGACTACGCGTAAACTGTCAAGCCTAGCCGATATTCCTGCACTGGATGATTATCGTTAAACATTGTCTCCAGATTACGTGGTAGTATTTTATAGTACTTAGTGGCATTTAGTGTCTCCGGTACACGAACCAAGAGTAATGTGCATTAGGAAACATTATTTTCCTTGGGTTCCAGTTCCTTCTTTAATTAGAATTTGAAATAAAAAAGATGGCTAGAATTGGTTTAAATGAAGAAGAGGGCCAACCTTGAAAGCAGGGGTCGTCGAACTACCGGACTTACGAGGGTCCACTTGTCGGGCACTTTGAAGTCTTAAGAGCCTTTCCCCTCACCCACCTCATCTAAGAGACTGGATTCGCCAGTTAGTTGAGACTCGATCTCGCATGATAGTTTGCACACGTACTCAGTGCCATTGAACTGCACTCTGTAAAATTTTCATTCTTCATTTAAAATATCTCCTTCTCATTCGCTGATTGACCTTTTCCTTTCTAGCATTTTTGGTTTCACCGGGTTTGCACCCAGTATTGTTTGCAGATATCGACGCAGAATTAAGCGCCTTACCGGAACGGTCGCGGTGTAAATCACCTTAATCTGTTTGCGATAGCCGCGACTCGCTAAGGAACGGATTGCTTGCACGTTCTATCAAACCAAGGTTGCTTGCAGTTGGAAAAGGCTCCAGCTAGTCGCGATACTAGATAGCCCAATGATTTCATAAGGCAGCTGCTATTTGTCGACTTAAATCACTTTAATCCATTCGTGAAACGCAAGGCCGTGGCAACCGGTAGCCATGCAATTCAGCCTAGGACTGTATTGAACTCGTTAAGAACCACCACTAGTCATCTTGATCCGAATAGATCCGAGATTCCACTTGGCTTCTGGTTTTTCTCATCACAGAGGTGGTCCCTCATTCGTCAGACTACTGATAGGAATCATACAGCTAATCAAGCAGAGTTGAATCAAGAGAAAAAATCATCAATGGATGGAAGTGAAGTTGATTACTGACCTTGGTTAACATCAGTTAATTTGCCAGATTCGCCTTGAACTGGTTATAAAATCGAAGTTCTTTTCAAGGTCAATTTGTATATCGAAGGTTCCTCTTCGAAATTAAATTGGTTTCGTAGATTATACACTCAAAGGCGTGTAATCAAACGAACCTCCTGGGGAATCAAATCGCTACCGGTAACTCTCGGTCAACGAAAAAAAAAAATATATTTACGGCATTTGTAGAAAAGATTTATAATCTCATTCGTGCTTCTTTAATTACACTAATATATTCGGAGACACCGAAAGAGATCATAAGTACTGTGGAGATAAATCTATCTGATCGTATCTCCTACATTACCCCTTCCATTCTTGTAGATCCTCCTGCGTCGACCCTCCCACTTGTATCACTCCTCCTATTTTACCACTCCTATTCATATTGCCCCTTCTATATCCCACTCTCATTAGTGTTGCTCTTCCTGCCTTACTCATAACACTCATTAATTTTCTCCCACTTTACTCCTTCGATTCTTGTAACTCTTCCTACGTTATCCCATATACTTGCACAGCTGCTCCTACTTTATTCATCCTACTAGTGCAGATCCCCCTTCTTTGTCTATACTACTAGTGTGGATCATCCTACTTCACTACTACTACTCCTACTTGTACTGCTCCTCCTATTTATGGAATTTGTAGATCATAAATACTTTGGAGATAAAGATGCTATCTCAATATATGTGATGTGGAATGAAGAAACCGACCTCACAATGCCAAAATTGAACACGAAGATTCCAATGATTCTAAAGAACGAAAGCATGCCCGATCGAATGAGCCTATTTTCTAATCTGTGCGATCAAAATTGAACGAAATATAGCGTGTTTCATATGACGTTTATTTAACACGAGACAGGGGCCCGTCTCATGGAAACACGATTTTCTCGAAAAGCTGAAAAGGTACTGTGAGTTCGTTCTCTTCGTTCCACGCCACATATATTCATGAATTACGTCATAAGCTCTCATGTCAATTATGACTATCGCCAGAGATCAGAGATCAATGAATGAAAGGCAGGATTGAATAATGCAAGACGAAAAATTCATTTATACTAACTGAAGGTAGTTTAATGAAACATCAGTGCATGAAGGCAGTCGACCCGTCAAGGTGACTAGAATCGACTTCCAGCAGGCGGGAGATAAATTCAGTTCCATTCGAACGTGAACCACGAGTCGAACCTATCCTCGGATGTGAGCGTATCTCTCCACCGAACCCCAGGACCCATAGGTGGAAGTCAAGCTATAGCTATAGAAGTCAGGCTGCAGCTATAGAAGTATAGACTGCAGCGGAGCTATCGATAAGTCCCTATCTGACAAGGGAAGGAATCGGAAAGGGTCTTAGATCAGCCAAGGCCATAAAGCCACCCACGGCGAACAATATTTTAGTACGGTAGCAATGCTCGAAACCGGCTCTCGGCCTCCAACTTCAACTTCGCCAACACAGACTCAACCACGTGCATGTGCAGTGCCCCACCGTCTCCAATTATCAGATTGACTCCCGGGTTGAGTTATACCCTAATAAATAAACATTCCCTAATATTTTCTACAGCCTACCTTCCCTTTTCCATTGTCTATCATAGAATCTTATTCGGTCAGTCCGGATTCTGGAATGGAATATGGAGGTCAGTTTGCCTTACCATAACGGAATGCGAATCAGTGTCTGTGTGACTCATGGAGAGTGCCAAGGGCTGTTTGCATAGTGATACTAATCTTGCAGAATTGA
>CAKNXH010063716.1:87093-126586 GCA_932178445.1 Andricus quercusramuli | reverse complement strand
TTTTTTCCGTCATAATTAGGGATGTTTACGATCCCTTGTTGTACGGCGAAACACTCCGCCATGGATGTCATCATGGCTTCACTGAGTGTGCGATTGATATCGCCAGTAAATTGAGTGTCATCAGGTCCGTCAGGCATTTTTGTAAGGTATTTGGGAATACAATTAAAATTGAGTAATTTCAAAGAGAGTTGAGAGTTTTATTCACGCTGATTGAATAATTTCTTGGAATTGAATTGTAAACACAATCAATAATTTCTGTGTAAATTTTTGGGTTTGTACAATAAAGTTTTATTTTCGGAACTTCATTTGATTATTAGATCAGATTATTTTTGATTATTAATAATAACTGAAAGGTAATTACTTCATGAGAAAAACTCAAATGTTGTTCCGATATTTATTGAAATTATTTATGAACATTACTTTTTGTTTAAGTAAAGTGATAATAGTGTTGGTCAGTCACAATAAATTTTATTACAATGAACGTTCTATATCGAACCGTAACTGCAACTTTTTATTTATTTATTTTTTTTTTTGAATTAGGAGTAAATTCTATTTTTGCATTAAGTGAAACCGTATGATGTTACCTCTACACTCAGGTATAGATTGAGTAAAAGTTATTGATCACGAGCGACTAAAAGCTTCGCATGTAACGTAAGTGGAATGTCTGATCGTAAACGTGTACCTATCACTAACAAGAGACTACCTCCACTGTCTAGTGGGTAAGTCCAGTGAATGCTAGACGGACACTCTTTGCTCAGAGACGAGTAGAGGACTACCGTCTGTATAATTTGAAATATGAAAGTTCAATGTCTATGCGCTATATCTGGCTCTGCAATGACAGCTTGGACTATTACAATGACAACAATTAATTGACATGTGTGACTTGAATTGCGTCTAGTTAAGAGCACATAGCTTTTAAGTAATCTAGAAAATTTGATTCAACATTCAGCCGAATTTCTCTTGTTCATTCAAGAAACTCAGGAATGGATAGACGTAATTGTTTTAAAATGATCTACCTACTATACCAGAGATCTCGGTTGGAATGTCCGAAGTTATCACGTTAAATTCAACAATTTCATTTAACATGGGAATTTGAACTGTGCCAATTCTTGAAATTGAATCTTTGGGACAAATGAGAACTTTAGAATGGTTCAGTACAATAAAAGGTTATAAGTGAGTCAAATGATTGTTCAAAGATGGGTGGTGCCCCAAATCGACTATTTTAGCTCTAAAGTAATTTGTGTGGACTGAAATTATCGTTTTTGAACTTTTGTTTATTTATAAGCTGTGATAGATAATTACACATTCGCCTTTAGAATGTATCCAAGGTTAAAGTTTGATTAAATGAATGATTTGCAAGAACTCCTTTCTATAACAGTGTGATTCTACCTATAAGTGGGTTAAATATCCCTCATGCAATTCCTGACTCGTAATGAGCAAAGAATTAATAATTTGATTAGGAACTTTCCTTTTGGTTCAGAATTGACATGGTATTGGGGTCTGTCAAAGGAGTTAATTTTCGTCGCAAAGTAAATGGATTGTCTGATCGCCTATACACCTTGATCACTAACCAGCAATCTCCTCCGTGGTACAGTGAAAAAGGACAGTAACGGTTAGACAGATAAAGTTCAAAAATGAATCAAAGAATCCGTGTTTTAGTATAAGTTATACGACGATAATTCTGGATATCACTGTGCGTATAAAATTATCATGACAATAATTCAATGGAAAGGTTTGACTTTTCAAGTTAATTAATTTTCTAACCCCTTGATTCTGGGCTTCCCACACGGTTGTGGTTTGGTTAGACTTTTGAGATTGCAAACTTAAGGTTTTTGATCTAAAATTCGTTTTAAAATGATGTTAGTTCGCGGAATGATCTAAAACGCGATTTTCGAATGTTGAGTTAAACCCTTCACTTGTACAATCCTGCTACAAGGAGTACATACAAGGTTAATTCGGGGTATTTCGTAGAATTATTAACGATGGCAGAGCTTGCGAGCACGCGAAGTATACCAACGCCTATCATGCACTTCAAACTTTGCCTTGCCCCGAAGGTGAGCGTGCAACGTATCTAAGAAGGACTTATACTCTCGAGTGCCGATGAAATAGCTATCTTAAAAATACACTGAAGTTAAATTTGTTAATGAAAACACTGAATTTAAACGGAAGTGACAATCCCACCGCTGCCACGAAATCAGCTGTCACGTCCCGAGCAATAGGCGAGGGTAGTATGGAAAATAGGAAAAGAGAGAGACCAGTGTGCTGATTATGTCAGGCTGGTAAGACCTGACCAATTATTTGATTGTGGGTTTGTGTGTCACTTATCAGCCCTACGCGGACTGTGTCAGAGTACAGTGTTTAAAATGAGTAAGAGATGGTTGCTTCAATAATTGTTTTATTGTAAAGAATAAGAATAAAGTTAAAAGTTACATGAATTAGACTTACATATACCTTTCGATGCTTGAAAGGGCAAGAGAGTGAGTTGCTTTGTCAGTTGTATCTCCTTATTGTTTGTAAAACACCGACGGAGTTTTACCGGATGAGACTTTGAATGTACTTAAAAGTAATTCAATATTGAGTCCTTTCACGAACGTTAACACCGCGGACTTTATTCGGAAAGTTTCTCTACAACAACCGATTGTCTCAGCCGAGGGGACTTAGTTCGAGACTCGAACACGTTAACTATTTTGAGTTGAACTTGAAAGTACTTGACTTATTCAAAGTGTTTCTTCGGTCACAGTGAGTTAGAAGCCGCGACTTTGTCAAAGCGATTCGTTAACCGAATATCGAAGTGAGCAGTATGACTGCAGAAAACGTAAGACAATTGACAAGGATGTATTTGGGGTTTATATATGATGGTTTCTCCATGCTAGGGGTAGGGCGATCGAACTTTTGAAATCGGCACGTTTCCAACTTTTGAAATCGGCACGTTTCTAACTTTTGAAATCGGCACGTTCTTATTAATAATATTACTCGTATCTAGATCCGCTCAATGTTTGCGAGCGATGCTAGTGGGTAACTAATACTATTAAACGTTGAATGATTTATGCTATCGTCAGCAAGCGTGGACAGCGGTCGTGCATCTCGACTCTTGACCTTTCAAGAATATGAATTCTACTACTAACTTAATTATGTGTAATGCGTTTCGTCAGACACTTTCGGTTATCGTGTGTCTGACTATTTACATACTGATTTCACTAATATTACATTGTACATTGTTAGGTGACTGATGTATCACATATGGCATTAATTATTGTATTAGTTTAAAACATATGTATGTATTAATATTCTATATCTATATCGTTATTATTTAACATATTACGATGAATAATATATTCGTATGGTAATGGTATAAATGTGATTATCCTATATCGGTAACATATCTAAGTAACATCTAAATGTTACCGATATGTTATATCCTCATGGTAAGTACTCCGGTTTATCATACGCTCGTGACGTTACCGACCGCGGATCGTTTATCGCTGGCCGCTATGTACCACGCTTCGTGATCAACCACATGAGTAATTGCCGTAAGTAGCTTATCTGCTCTACTTATCGTTAGTGGTTACGTAAAAAATTTGAAATTTTAACCGGGACGTAACAATCCCTCATTCTGAAAATTTTACTGTTTTGCTCAAGAATTTATCCTCCTTGGTTGGGAATTCAAGAATCGGGCTGAAGATTCAACTACTTGGGTGAGATTTCAACCACAGTAGTCAATCTTGAACCGACATCGTAATCCTCGACCAAGCAGTTTTTTTTTATCGATTGAAAAGGTCTCCCTTCGTTCTGAGAGCCTCTCTCTTTCTCCCTTGATAAGAGTTCGAAAGTGAATTTTAGAGCAGTCATCCATGCCTCTGTCGGCGCACACATACACACACACGCACGGTAGTCCTTGGCGACACAGCAGCTACGATAAAAGGATGGTAAGGACGATAGTATAACCCAACAGCGAGCAAGGCCAAGCCGGTATGAGGGTTCCGTACCAGCGTCAGATAGTAGGGCTCGACTCGATGCAGTGTGGTTACTCGGCTGGTCTATTGTTCCAAGTCGTCTGGAGATCTCTTGCGGGGAAAAGGCCTCATCCTTGGCAGAGGCATCCCCTGGTTGTTGTTCTTCTTCGTCCTTCATGGTGAAAAGCGGAGCAAGGAAATCAGGAGCCAGGCACGATTTATTTGACCTAAGAAGAGGTTGCATTAGCTTTTCTCTCCAGGAGCGGAAGGAAGTCCAAGACAGGATAGACCTCATTATTAAATGGTACAGCCAGATGCTGTCAGCCTAATTTCAACTAATTAATTAATTTTTAATTTTCAAAGGCATATTCTGTCTTCGGATTCTTCCTAAGAATGAGGATGGCATGGGCTCGCCACACCGGAATTTTTATCTCATTATTATTGGAATCGATCGACTAATTGATTTGTGATTGGGGACAACCCTCGTCCGACCATTCAGCGATTGGCCTCGAACCTTGGGCAGTGGCAAACCACACCGGAATTTTTATTTCATTTTTTTATTCCCTAGGGTTGCGTGGTGTCCCTAATCCAGGATTACGACTTCCGGTTCCATGATGACTGTGTCGTCATCAGAGATGTCGCCGGTTTCGAGTACCACAACTGGTACCGTTTCTTCGCGCTCTGGGGGTGCGATCACGCGATTCGGGTGGTCTTCCTCCAGAAAGGCGAGTCGCCTTTGCTGAAGGGCTTCCTCCGGTTCTAGATCGATGATCACGATTGGCCCAGGTTGATTTGCGTTTACAACTGCTGGCGCGATGGGTGCAGGCCGAGCAGTTGGTCGAACAACGCATACGGGAACTACCCTCTCTACGGGGAAGACGAGATTGTGGTATATGACCGTTTTGCGAGATTCAGCGGCATGCTGGCGTTTTCCCCTAGTCCTCTTCCCTCTTTTGTGAGGTGGTGGGGAGGATTCTATTTTTTCTGAAGGATCCATGGGGTAATCCGTATAGTCCTCAGTATTTCAATTACGACTATCGCGGAGCCAATGATTGAGACGGATTGTTAACTGGGGTTCTCTCGTGCTAAATCACGGATTTGGAAAATTCGGAAAATCCGAGCCGGAATTAAATAACCTTAACCTGGACCCTCTTTTCATTCATGAGGTTGTCAGAAAAGGGAATAGTGGTGCGCCCCTACTCTTCGACTTGAGCAACGGAGCCTTAAGTCTGCACATACACTCATGGAGCTGTAGGCTTACCGAGTCCGAATAGAAATTATTTTCAGTTCAGACTTTACGGCACCACGTTCCCATTCTGATTAAATCCGGATTAAGGTCAACAATTATTTCGGTACGGCTTTTCTGGTATTTCTCATCCGTGATGGAGGTAATGGTGCGCTTAAATCTTCGACATGAGCAACGGAGCCTTAAGTCTACACACACACTCATGGAGCTGAAAGCTTACCGAGTCGGAATAGAAAATTATTCTCAGTTCAGACTTTACGGTACCATTCCCCCTCAAGAAAGTGAGCCACGGTTGGATAACATGTTTCCATTATGTGTCATCATAAAAACTTGAAGATAAAATAAAAATTAAGAATTAAATAATACAAGTAAGAGGAGGGAGTGAAAAAGGCAGAAGTCCGCTGAATTCTTAGTGGCTCTCGTACCCTTATTGAGAAGATCTTTCCTCTCCTCCTTTCCGACTACTCTATACTACTGCTCACTTCGTTGTGAGCACATTCTAGCACATTAACGTGCATACATAAAAAAAACACGTTACAAATTTCACCTGACACATGTGATCGCTGACATAATTGAAATAATTTCGTGCTTTAAATTGTCATTAGCTATTCAACTTTCCTTAAGACTGCTATTAGGCGATTACGTCATTTTAATTAACAAATTGTTATTATGCCGCTTAAGACGCTTTTAATACAACTATGTAGGCCGCATGAGGCCTTACTATTAGTTGCTGAATGTTACTATCAAAGGATTATAAGCCTCTAAATGATAGTAGCATTTATTTTCAGGTGATCTAAGGCACTAATATCAATTCGTTAATTGATTATTCATCGCACGCAATTCTAATAGTCGAAATTACATACTAACGTCAATTATCCCAAATTTAATTTACTTAAAATAATCGACCGTATGTATTCAATTGGATAACTAAAGGTAATGATGCCTTACGAACCACGACGCCCAGGAAAACCAGGAGCTAGAAACAGCTCAGATTTTGGTCTGATTAGCGCAGGACGCAAAGTTTCATTAACCCATAGTTGACATTTCCTCAGAAAATAACATTATGAATTTGGCTCATAACGTGAAACAATAGCAAGGGCTAAAATCAGCTCAAATTTTGATTCACTTTTATTAAGCTCAATTTAAAATATCAATTTTGGAGGAAACAATGGACGTTCTAAACCCGATTAAACCAGAAATAAAGCAAAGCAAACACTTTGAACAGCATTAATTTATTCTAGAAAGATTAAGCTTGTAACTATCCAGATGGAATTGATTTAATTTGTAATTTTTGCAGTTGAATAAAAATCAAGAGCTAAAAACAGCTCATGTTTTAATTCAACCTTAGAAAAATTAAAATTAGATTGGAAATAATAAAAATGAATTTCAGATTCTAATTGCTAGTTGAGTAAAAAGCAAAAGCTAAAAGCAGCTCATATTTTAATTCAACTTACGCAATAGAATCAGAGCTTAATTTTCGAAGGTATCAAAAATAAATAAAAACTCAAGCTGCTAATTAAATAAAACCAAGGACTACATGCAGCTCATGTTTTAATTCGATTTATGCGATCTTGAATTGCAATTTTTTTTTCTTAGGAAGAATTTAATTTAAAATCATTCTGAGGAAACATGGTTGAACTCAACAATATAATTCCACACTTTGATTTTAATTTCGAATTTTTCGAATTTGAAATTAATTTTGAGAACTTCAGCCCTCAATATTTCTCATTAGATAAAAATTTCACTGTCGATAGTCAAACCGGAATCTCTTGTGAACATTTGAAAACCTTTTTCATCATTTTACAGATCAATCAGATTGAAAATGGATTTTGGAAAACTCCGAGTAAACCGGTAGCGTGACAGGGGTGAAAAAAAGGGTGAAATCCTATCTCACCGCTGCCTCTTTAGTTTATAATTCGAATTATTGGTAAAGGGAGGTTATGGAGAGTTTATGACTGCCTAGTAATAAAGTTACTAGTAGCAAAAGCCGGGGTGGAAAACAGCAGGGGTAGGCCCCACCGCTGCCACCATCAGTTTGTCACGTACGATCTAATTAGAATTTATTTTATAACCCCAAAAAAAGGAAACGTGAATAAATGCTGCCTAGTATCAACACGCGGCGGGGAGGCTTCCCCTAAACTGAAGGAAGGTCGAGAGACTCGACTTTCCTATTTTATTTTTTTTTGTGGGTCCGTACCCCTATTAGGGGTGTTCGATTCCGATTCGATTCTGGCAAAAATCGATTTTTTTAATTTAAAAAATCGATTTTGGAATCGATTCTTTACTATTCGATTTTTTGGTGAATCGATTCTTTACCCTATGATTCGGCGAACCGATTTTTTTACCTTTTGAAATTCATTTATCTCTTTGTTTTCACTCATCACATTTTTTTAAACCGTGACACCAAGTCGAACCATATCTTGTTTACAGTTTACACAGTCTAAACTATAAAGGAGGTTTCACATCTCAGACTCAGGTTCAATTACTTAAATGAAAGGTGAAGGCGGGAACGATGAAGCCTTTATTTGGCCTTTCTGCTAGCGGACATATTTGTCACTAACAGAAAGACCAATGAAACAGCTCCTCCTCTTTGTTCGCTGGTGGCACTGCCTGAATGCAGTGCAGTGGAGTGCCATAAGAATACTTTGCCGACACGTGCACTCTTGTATCGACTGAAGATTTTAATGAATATAGGATTAGCAAATTGGTATGTATTCAATTTTTAACATTTATAGCACAAATATTTTATTCATTAGTTTATTTAAACAAATAGTGAAACATATTAAAACTTATTCCCTATTTGAAGTAAAATTATATTTATAATTTAATTTCTTATAAATTTAATTATTTTTCACGATTTTTTAGATCGATTCTTGGAAAATCGATTCTTTTGTTATCGATTTTTAAGTAAATCGATTTTCATGATTCGATTCAGAATCGATTCAAAAATCGATTTTTCTGGAAGAATCGAACATCCCTAACCCCTATCTTTCGGACTGAGAGTAGTTGTCCCGAAAATTTAGAAATTAGGGGGTTTCACAGGGTTTTCTGAATTTGAAATGAGATTTAAGTTCCGGCATTTTATGACAAGAATGAGATTTATTCAAATCACAAGGAAAAAGTGAATATTATAACAATGGTAGAAAAGAGCAATGCAATATGATAGGGCACATTCTACAATAGGTAGGATGTGTCAACAGGTAGAGGAAAAGAGAAAAATACAATAGTCAAGAAAAATGGAACGATACCTATCACCAACTCTTCGTCTTAAAATTACCGCTCGTCAGATCAAAAGAAAAATATTGGATCCAAAAGGAACCAAGGTGCCCCTTTTGAATTTTCCTGTCCTTGACGGAACGGGCGAAAACCTTTCATTTCCGTGGGTTGGTTAACCCAATCTAGTCCTTTCATTTCAGGTCACCCGCGAGAGCCACACGACACGCAAGCACCTGTCACTACCCTGAATTTACTCTTACGAAAAATAGAAAATGTTTCTATTTCTCATAAAGGAAAATTGCAGCCTTGCGAGAAAATTACTCTATCTCGTTTTGAGATTCGAGAAAAAGTAATATTCTCTAGACCGACTTAATTTCGTTTTTAGCAGGCCGGATAGGACACGAAAAACAACGTCACTCCCGTTACCGGTCCGGAAAAAGTATAGTTCCGACTAAACCGGGATAGGCCGCGAGGAAGGAACGTTCCCGTTACGGCCCTGCCTCCCTCGCACGGAGTTTGAAAATTTACGTCCGGATTACAAATTTCGTTGATCGACCACTTGATCGGTAGCTGCGACTTACCCCTATTACCGGTCCGGAAAAAGTAGTTCCGACTAAACCGAAAAAGGACGCGACTATTTGCTTACCGAGAGTTTGTCCGTCATGTCACGACGCAATAGCGAAGTACGGACGGACAAAGGTCTAGGTAGTTCTGGCACGTGCCAGGTTGCCCATGTTACTGCGATTTTCAGTAGTATTCGATGCACTTCGACGGTTCATAGTTGGGGTGATTCGGGTAGGGATTTTTTCAAAATTGCGGAATTTGGATTCGGAAGGTAGGGATACGCCGTATTGCCAAATACTTTCCTTTTGAGTTTTGTTCTTTTGAAATAGGAACTTCGTCAGCATTTTATGAAGTTAAAGTGCTTCGAAATTTTTGTTATATTGTTTGGAGAAATTCTTAATTCAATTTGCATCAAACTGATGCAGGTTGGAATTTTCAACTTATAGTTAGTATCTATTATTTCCAACCTAAGTTTTCTATTTAAGGAATTGAACATTTTAGCGTAGCACCATTGCTGGGTAAGCACGTGGCTTTGTTTTGATGCCTCACGTGTTCGTGCTGTCAGATCGTGGCGGGCAGCATGTGGGGTGAGGAGCGAGATGGACTTATAGGAGAATAACGCGTGAAGAGGAAGAGAAAAAGAAGAGAGTCGAGGTGCATTGAACTGTTATGGTGTAGAGTATAATTGTTTGTATACAAGGAGAGAGACGCGCTTATGCCGAGACGGCGATGTTTAAAGCGTCAGAAACAAGGAGAGCGGAACAGGTGCCTATTGCGTGCATGCGTGTCGTAGCGAGCGTAACCACACCCTCATTCCTTTTGGACCCTGACAATGTTTCCCTTCTTTTTAAATGTAGGTTTTTAGAAAAAATACTTTACAATGTTTTATCGTCATTTCTATTTTAGGTCTAGGCTCAAGCTTGCGTCATTCATGCAACACATACACACACTTTCTTCACGCAATCCACCCTCACATCATTGAGTGGGTTGGGGAAGGTATCCTAAAGTTTAAACGCCTGAAAAAAAAGAAAGATGGGAGCATAAGTCGATCGGAGAACAATTTTAATTTTCGAGAATTAGAATTATTCTCCTAAGTCATTGCCCTTTTTATTTGCAAGCCAGCTCGTGGTCAGCCTTCGAGAGCCTGAAATGCTACGTCAGCATTCTTGTAGCAAGCTCTCCGGTTACGAGCGAACGGAGAGACTTGGAGAGCTATATTGCTTTCAATTTATGTGACTCAAAATAATATTTCGAGCCACATTGTTTCTTTTTATTTGAATTATCAGAATTCGCTCGTAACAGCCAATATTGGTAGGAATTCATACGAATTTCGCACATGAAGTTCCGTGCTGTTATGTTAGGAGCTCAGCCTACTATAACAGTGCGATTTTTTTCTCCGTGTACTGTGTAGTCAATGGGGGCAGACCTGGTGAATCCTATTAGGAGTGCCTTTTCCGAGATGAAGTTAAGGTCGACGCTGACGCACAGAGACAAGCCCACGTTACCGCCACGGAATGCAGGAGAAAAGATGCTAATTCCAGTGGGGGCCGACTTTCGTGCTCGACCGTTGAATCGGAAACGAAGGGAGGCATCAGTGCATCTAGGGTCTGGGGTAGTTATAATTTTATGTAGTATGCACAAAATCAGAACGCCCTTGAATAAATAACAAAAACTATACTAACTCCTTTTTTTAATTCTTAAACTGGAACCATTAATCGCAAATCATTCAGGAGCTGGCCCTTAGGCTTGCAACCTGAATCTTAGGGGAGGACTCGACTGGCCGTTAGGCTTGTCTATTCCCCTTGCATTTTCGATTAATAATTTCAATGTAATGAAATTATTCTAAGTACTGTCCCTGAGCATTATTGAATAAATAGAAGTCGGGGACAATCCCTTAGTCCTGAATCAGAAGTGAATTAGTTCAGTTTCATTCGGAATTAAATGAAGCACTTGAAATCGTTCAAGTGCTGGCCCTTAGCCTTGCAGCTTAAACCTTTGGGGAGGTTTCGACTGGCCGTTAGGCTTGTCTAGACTCCCTGTATTTCGAGTTGATTGGATTGATGTTGAATGTTTTTAATAATTGGAAAAAAAATATTTTCTAATTTTATTTCAAAATAAAATCAGAAGAGTTTCTTTCCAGTTATTATTTTCCCTGAACTAAATTTTCTGGTTAATTCAAAATCGAATGAATCATTTGAAAACATTAAAGTGCTGGCCCTTAGGCTTCCAACTTGAACCTTTGGGGAGGTTCCGACTGGCCGTTAGGCTCGTCTAGACTCCCTGTATTTCAAGTTGATTAATTTAATTTTGAATGGCTATAATAATCGACGAAATGTTTTCTAATTTTATTTCAGAAATAAAACCGGAAAAGTTTCTGGGTTATCTATAAACCTGAATTCATTTTTCTATTTTATTCAATGTCGAATATATCATTTGACATCATCAATAAATAATCAATAAATCATTTGCCAATAAATCGTCAAAATTATTTGGAAGGTCTCTGTCGATTATTATCTATAAAGCTCAATTGATGTTTCTATTTACTTCAAAATCAAATAAATCATTTCAAAACATTCAAGTGCTGGCCCTTAGACTTGCAGCTTGAATCTTTGGGGAGGTTTCGACTGGCCGTTAGGCTTGTCTAGACTCCCTGTATTTCAGATTGATTGAATTGGTGTTGAACGTTTTTAGTAACTGAGGAAATATTTTCTAAGTTTATTTCAAAAATAAAATCAGAAGAGTTTCTTTTCAGTTATTATTTATCCTAACCTAATTTTTGTGATTAATTCAAAATCAAATAAATAATTTGAAAACATTCAAGTGCTGGCCCTTAGGCTTGCAACTTGAACCTTTGGGGAGGTTTCGACTGGCCGTTAGGCTAGTCTAGACTCCCTGTATTTCAGATTGATGGAATTGATATTGAATGTTTTTAATAACTCGATGCGTTGCTGTCGTAGAGCGTCGCTCATCACTCCTTTACGGTGCGCGAACTGTCACTCCACTCGAGTCTTTTGTAAAGGAGGTCACCCAGACTCCGTGTGCACACAGCTACTTTTAATTTACTTTCCGGATTTATGGATTCCCATCCATTGGGTTTTCACTCTTAACGTCGCAAAAACCCTCTTTATTGAATTCTACCCTTCCGATTCACGTACATTCGGGAGTGACAATCCGCGTACCGAGACCCGCGCGAGGTGAAATGCCGACGGGCAAGTTGGACTTTAATTCGGATCCCCTTCGGAACAATAAGTTCCGATGTCGGGAAGAAGCGATGAACGACTGCTTCGAGGTGACAGGTAAGATGCACCTCATAGGCCATGGTGTGGAGATTTGGGTAGGGTTTATTGCTGACATTGCACATAGACTTTGCCTATCGACTTTCGGAATGAAGACCGGAAGTGGTTTACGCGACTACAAAATGCTGATTTGAAAAATGTTCAAGAATAAGCAATTTTGCAGGGTACGTGCAGTGTACTCTGTTGCTATGGCGGAAATTTTCATGTGAAATAAATTTATATTCAACCATCAACAATAATCCCTGACTCCTATGATGTTTTTAAATCCACTGTCCAGTCCAGCTAAGGATAATCGTAGTGTCAGATTTTCAAGCCCAAGAAAAGGGGATATTTTAGTCGTACAGTTATTGATAACTGACGACTGAATAGTTTAAGTTCGTTATCCCTGAAACTATTGGGATCGTACAAATTGCTCAGTATTTCCAATCACTTACTTCCTGTTAGGAAATAAGGATTATGATCACTTATTATAGAAATAATATATATATAGTTAGGATAAAAACGTTAAGTTAATTTTGAAAGTGTCATATTTCTTGGCCAAATGCTGATTAGCTTTTTGACAGATGTTTTATTAGTTAATCTATATGACTAATTTGTTCATTGAAAATGTTTTTAAAAAAATGTCCGTTTTGTAAATTAGTTTTTTTTTAATTGAACCTTTCAAGAGTTTCAGGGAATCGAATTTACTATTTTTCTAGACAGTGGGGAACAGGGTTGAGAGTTATAACCACAAGACCTCAAATATGCCTCGGTGATAAGCGTCAATCAGTCGATCGATAAGGGTGGTCACTGGGAATGCTATTGATTATCCACTGTTAAATTTTTATGCAATCTGGTCAATAATTTTAATTTAGGTATTTTGAAGAATTTCATGAGTTCATTGCTCTTTGCAAAAATTGAATTTATCAGTAAACAATATTGTTGATCAACATTTTATAGCCGCGTGCGGATTCAGGGATATTAGGGAAATATGCGACAGGTCAAGCATTAGTATATATATCTATATGTATATATATATATATATCGTTTATACGTTTCATGTGCGGCCTGAAGTTTCAAAAATTGGTGGCTTTGGTCGATGTGCAAGTATCAGCACCGCAGGAAAAATTAGAAGTCGTTGGCAGAGGAGGAGTGATCATTATCCGCTGCCGCACGTCTCATTGCACTCCTCTGCCCGTGTGGGGGGGGCGTGCTGGTTAGGTGTGGAAAAGACCACGGCGACAATTGCATACCGCCTCTCTCTCCCTGTCCAGTGTATGACCACTCTGGAAATAAACAAATAATGAAAATAATATAAAATGAATAATGACAGAAATTATGTACATTCAAGCAATGAATAAATTAAATAAAAAGAACTCACTGGTGCCCAAAACCCTCGAACGTTAAAGCGTTCAAGGCCCTGCACGTAAACGTACTCTTGAAACCAGTGCGTGTGGTCATACAAGGGCCGGGGAGGCGGCGGACAAGAAATAAAGTTCCTAGGCCAAGGACGATAAAAGTCGACCCGTCTCGGGGCTTCCACCCAATTCCGAAACTGCACCTCATAACTAAAAGGGAATTAGAGATTAGTTCAAAATGATATTTCAAATCCTTAAAAAAAAATAAAATAAAAATTAGGAGCAGGATAAATTTCGAAAAAACAAAAGAATAAAAACTCGAGGTAAATAAACAAACATAAAAAGTTTGACCTCCAGAAGTTTTAACCATGAAAAATTCAATCTAGTTTTCAATTTTTAACCATTCACCGTTTGAACACTGATACCCATAAATAAACTCCTTTTTTCCATCTTTTTTTCATTATGTTATTTTTGTCTCTAATGCGCCGAAAAGTAGGGTAGTTTAGAGGTCTGTTTTTAAATTTTGAATCTTTTTCATGCTCATTTTGCATAAAATAATTTACGATAAGATAGATTTCTGTTCGATCCTAATTTAAAATTTTTTGAATAGAGACACTAAACCAAGGATTATTTCCAATCTACAGGGTTTTGTTTATGAACATATTCTGATTTCTTTTAATTGAGTCTAAATAATTTTACCTCCATTTCTTAAAAGAAATCTTTTTATTTAAAAATTGTTTGTGAGAAGAATGCACTAAAAGTAGCAATTGTAGAAATATATAAAAAATTTGTTGGATTATTTCTTTTTCCTTTTTGTGAAAATGTAATAATCTAAACACATTGGTTTGAATCATCCACAATCCATAAACTCCTTAAATCAAATTGATAATCCTATTCGAGTGTTGTATCGGTATATAATACTCCAATTTTATTCTACTAAAATCGAAAATTTAAAATAAAAAAAATAAAAGAACGACGCAGGTTATAATGCGACGAACGCCGAAATCGCATTTATTATAAATTGCCAAGTTTCAACAATTTAAAATTTTACAATTTTGAAGAATCACAATTGAAAATTCTTGAATTTTAAACGTATAGAAATGTTAAATTTCAGAATAATTAAATTTTGATGGATTGCAATATTTCTCGTAATATTTAAATTCAGCATTCTTATGATATGAATTAAAATTATAGTTTTAAATTTGAAATACTGAAACAGTTAAATCTTTGAGGCTTACGTTACAAATTTCAAATATTAAACAAGGACAAATAAATTTTGGGAATTTGAAATAGCTACAACTTAAAATTCTGGATTATTACGTTGAACAATGAGTTTATTAATTTTCAATCAAAGATAAAAATTGACCAAATTTGAAGAGTATTTTTTTTGATAAAAAAATTGTTGTATCGAATTGAGATTGATTAAAACTCAAATTTGACATAAATTCTTGAAGAAGAATTCTCATAGAATTAAAATAAACGCTCGTGCTATTTTTGAAAAAAAATCAATGAATGACAATCCAATAATTAGTAAACCGAAAACGTGAGCAAATTTTTAGATTCTGAAGATTTTTTTCATTTATACAAAAACTTAAAAACTTCTCGAGCATTTTGAAACGTTCTGAATAAAAAAAATAAATAAATAAAAATTTTCCATCAAAAATCATAAATTTTCAATCAAAGAATAAACATTTATTTGTATATGTCGAAAATAACAATCTTTCTATAAGACATGTTACAATATAAAGTAATTTACAAAGATTTTTCAATGATTTCTGCCATTAAGGATTTATTAGAAAAAAATTTTTTTTTATGTAATTAGATCTTTGGAAATCCATCCAGAGTTATATAAAAAAAAGTGAGAGAAAAATTAAAATTAGTTAAATATGAACTTTTGATATGTTTAGCAACGTTCTCGTAAATATTTTTCCAAGATTTGTCAATTCATCTACACTATAAATTAATACTTTCCATGTAAATTTAAATTTTCAACTCTTCAGTAGAGCGAAATAAAAATGCTAAAAATTAATCGAATTGTTGAAGCTGAATGAATTTCAAGTTCTACATATTAAACTAAACAAAAGAAAATTTATTTTTAAATTTCGAAATTTCAAATTTTCAATGGATAAGATACTTTTTTTTACAAAATAGTTGAATTGCTGAATAAGGAACATCAGTTCTTAGACAAAAGTCGAATAGTTATATTCTCGTTCCAAAAAAATTAATTTTGGAATTAAAACGTTAATTTTCAACCAAACATGAAAATTATCAGTTATATGCCTAGTTTTTAACAAACAAAACAAACAAAAAAACTTTAACTGAATTTATGAATTGTTAACAAAGTAGGTCAAACATCCACCAATTAGTTGAATTTTCTACCAAAGTGTCCAGTTTTCGAGGAAAAATTCAAATTTGATATAAAACAGGTGAATTTTTAAATATCGAATCCGAAAACACGAATTTTCAACAAGAGTTGAATTTTGAAACGAATTTTTTTTTTTTTTTTAGACAACAAAGAAAAAAATTGCATTCCAAATGTCGAATTCTAAAGCAAGAACATTAATTTTCTACAAAAAGGCCGAATTTTTAACAAATTACATACAATTTTAACCAAATAGATGAATTTTCAAAATAAAAATATCAACTTGGAAACAAAAATGGAATTGCTACGTTCTCATTTGAACAAACTAATTTTCGAATAAAAAAATAAATACAAAAAGAGCTTTCTACAATACAGTTGAATTAAAAAATATAAGCTTTCAATACAAACAATAATTTTCAATAAAAAAATGGCAATTTCCGGTTTAAAAAAAAATGCATTTTTAACAAAGTAGTTTGATTTTCAATCGAAAAGACAGCTTTTCAACAAAATAATTATATTTTCACCCAAATAGTTCTATTTCCAAGCAGACAAACAAACAAACAAATTAAAAATTGCTCAAGTTGGAACATTTAAAATTGCAGTTGAGGAAATTGGAATAATCCATTGTCTTAATTACGTATTTAACTATTATTGTACATTTCAACTAAAATGTGTTCATCTTGTAATACCTATTTAAAAGGAACTATATATTTTGTAACTGTTCCAATTTTATATTGGATAATAACTTCTGTCCCCAGTTTCATATTTTCAACTTGCTTTAAAATGCTTCATCTTCAAATTTTTTCAGGAGTATTATTTTTTTTTATCGTCAGCACTTTAAACGCATACTTTATTTACTCATGAATAATTTATTTAAGTGCTATAATTCCCTTAATTATTTATTATTCAATAATGGTTACATTTTCGAATATCGTACATTTCGAAAAAAGGGAAGACTGTGCACCCTGAAATAATGTAACAATAGATATTACTACCAAATAAGATGTCAATCTAAATAAAATAAAAAACGGACTAGAATATATAAAACAATTAAAAAAAATTGTTTGACAAACTTACCCAAACCCGGGATCGGAAGGAATCTCCTCCTTGGGGAGCAAACTGAGCTCCGAGATCAAAAAATTCTTCAGAGAAACCAGGCTCGGCATACCCCCGGATAGGTCCCAGTTCTGCACACGGTGGCCCAATTCCCAACAATTCGCAACACTTGGAGCATCACTCATTTTTGTTTGTTAAATAAACAAACACAAAACAACGAAAATATAGCGAAACGGAACCACGGTTAAGCAAACCTGTTGCACAACTAACTGCACCGTAACGCGTGAACCGACTGTTTAAAAATGCATACCAAGTAAAATTCGAATGCTATAATTCCTCCTACTCCCCCCTATTATGACCAGAGTGGAAGCGAGATAAGGTAAAAATACAGACATAATAAGATATGTCAAAACTCAATCTAAAAAGCAAAATTTTCAGTATATTAAAAAAACAAAGAAAATAATTAATGTGCGAAACTAAAGAAAAAAATTCAAGGCTATGACCAATTCTCAATTTTCTTGGCCATCATCGCTATCGGGGACGATATCAAAAAAAATCCGGTGTGGTTTATTAAACCCCCCTCCGCAAACTTCGATAAAAGAATGAAAATTTAAAATATTACCAATGAAGATAAAAGTTTTCAATATAACATGTCGAATAAGTGGGACAAGGCGGATGTAACGCGAATATCACAAATTCCGCAAACTCAGCGTTATTCACGTTAAAAATTCTGAATATAAATATGTAGTAAAATGGAACCAAGCAAAATGAGAAATTGAGATAGAATTAATTTTAAAGAAAATATTAATTATAATTCCCTATCAAGAATTATAAAAATAAAAGAAATAATCATTCCTGATAATGTCTCAACAATGTTTTCACTCTCAATGCACTTTTCTTTTCTTTTATTTTTAATAGAGAAAATAAGAGAAAATTAAAGTATTTAAATAAAAATGGGGTTGCGATCATGATGAGAAAAACTATGTAAATAATAATAACCGAAAATGTAAAAAAAGGAAAAAGACTGGAATGAGATAGAATAAGAATCGGTAAACGTAAGTCGGCCATATTTGATTGCCACGCGTCAAATTCGCAGCAACGCATACCGCTTGGAGCATAACTAAATATCGCGATTTTTAATGCACGACTGTCCTCGCAGGTCGCAAACGTTATTCGGCTGTTATGAGCCAAATAACATGCGCCTGAATTATTCCAATTTACGGTTCTGACGATCAAATTTTAATTGACGAGAAATCCCTCGATATTCTACCAGGTTGGAGTCTCGAATTAATTACCAGCACGCGCCCGTGATGATGCTTATGAAGGACCGGTTTCTACCGAGCCGGCGTCGGACATTTTGCAATACTGAGAATTCCGACAAGTTCAGTTTGAACCACTGAAGTTAAACCGGACAGGACTCGCGAGAATGCATTTTCGAACTGAACCGTTGAGACGCTTATTTAACAAACGGCCACTGGTCAGCCATTGCTGACGACTTGTAAATTCTTGGCTGTTATAGCCCACTCGCGTACATTTTCAATTTAAAATGAAACAAGATATTTCAAACAAGACGAAAGGTAGAAAGCAAGAAATTAAAGGTGCATAACCTCACCTGAGATTATCCTACGTCTCCGTAGGGAACCACGTCCCAGTGACATTTTTACTTCTCCAAAAAGATCAATTAAAAAAAAGACTTCGTGATATGTCAAAAGACTGCTGCTTTCCCCGTGAATGCCGAACTAACAGTCACGATCGTCGAAGATGCTCGTCCCCAAGGACTTACAAACATGCGTTTCGTCATGCGCAGATGACCGATTTTTCAGATCGAGCGCGAATACATTTGCAACTGGCGGCAAGCATGCCTTACGTCATGAGTAGACAACGATCCTGCGGATAGAGAGTGAGAGAAAATTCGTCTACAACGGACGGCACGAGGTGGCGCACAGTGGACTTTTTTTTATATTTTGTCTCAAAATCGTAGAACTTTGGATCAGAATGACCTAAAGGGATATATATATATATTTTTTAATTAAAGAAAAAACCTTTCCGAATATAGAGAAATTATAGAGAAAGTCAAACAAAAAAATTGTGATCTTGAAAATCTGTGTTGAAGAAGGAATTTTTGGCAAAAAAAATCGTTCATTGAATAACAAAAACTTATGGGGGGACAGAATTAGAGGAATGGGCATGGATAATGTGCAATAGAGTATGGAGAGGAGAGGGGAGGCCAGAGTTATGGAAAGAAGGAGTAGTGATACCAATAGTGAAGAAAGGCACAGGAAAGGAGGTTAAAGACTATAGAGGAGTGACACTAATGCCAACACTGTATACAGTATATGTGACTGATTTATCGGAGAGCTTAAAAAAAGAAGTTGTGGAGAAAAAGATAGAGCCACCGAATCAGACAGGGTTTAAAAAAGGGATGGGGGTAATAGACAATATATATATTCTGAACTACTTAGTAAATAAGAGGATTAAAAAGGAGAAAGGGACAATGATAGCAGTTTCCGTGGACTTGAAGGCGGCGTTTGACTCATTAGACCGAGGCGAGATAGAAGAAGTTATGGTGTAAAAGGGGATAAGAGAGGGATTAATAAAGAGAGTATCGGAAATTTTTAGAGAGACAAAAAGCAAGGTAAAGGTAGGAGAGCAAGTGGGAGATAGTTTCTGGTTGGTGAGAGGGGTCAGGCAAGGATGTCCTCTGACCCCGCTTTTATTTACTATATTAATATCAGACTTGGAAGAAGAAATGAAGAGAAAAGGGTGGGGAGGAGTTAGGATAGGGAACGGAAAGATATATACACTGGCATACGCAGACGATATAGTGTTGATGGCAGAGGATGAAGAAGGGATGGCGGGCTTAATTACCGGATTAGAGAAATACTTAGATGGGAAAAAGTTGAATTTAAATGTAGAAAAGACAAAGATAATGAGGTTTAGAAAAGGAGGGGGAAGAAAAAAAGAATGGACGGGAACATGGAAGGGAAAAAAATTAGAAGAAGTGAAAGAGTTTAAGTATCTGGGATATACCTTGTAAGCAAATGGAGATCATAGAGATCATATAAGAGAAAGGATAAAAAAAGCAGCAGGGAGAATGAACCAGATATGGGGAATAGGAGAAAGAAGATTTGAAAAAAATTAGAGAAGGAGAATGTGGTTATTTTATACGCTGGTATGGCCGGTATTAGGTTATGGAGCAGAGATATGGGGATGAAAGAAAGGAAAGAGATTGAAAGTTTACATGAAAGGTATATAAGGTGGACGCTAGGGGTAGACTGGAGGACGCCGGGATATATGATAAGAGAAGAAGCACAAAGGGATACATTAAGTACTAGAGCGGGAAAGAGGGCATGGAATTTTGAGACGAAGCTGAGGGAGGGAAAGGGAGGGGAGTTAGCGAGAAAGTGTTTGATGGAGTTAGAAGAAAGGAGAGGGAGGGCGATTGAATTAACGAGATGAGAGGAAGAAAGGAGGGAGTTCTTTAGGGCTAGAGATATAGAAGACGGGACTGGAGTCAACTATGAAGAAGTGGAAGAAAGGGAGAGAGAAAGACAATTAAAAGAAAGATGGGGGATGATTGAGGAATCAAAATATAATATATGGTATAAGATGATAAAA
The DNA here is from genome assembly GCA_932178445.1 of Andricus quercusramuli. Classification (NCBI taxonomy): domain Eukaryota; kingdom Metazoa; phylum Arthropoda; class Insecta; order Hymenoptera; family Cynipidae; genus Andricus; species Andricus quercusramuli. The sequence goes on along the minus strand of CAKNXH010063716.1, from coordinate 105,938 downwards.
AAGGAAGGAGTACCAAAGTATTTAGAAAAAGAATGGGAGAGAAAAGATGGACAAGAATAGCAAGATTTAGATTGGGAAACGAGGTAAGGGCAAGTATGTATTGGGAAAAGAAAGATAACAGAAAGTGCAGAACATGTGAATGGGAAGAGGAAACATGGGAGCATGTATGGGACGTATGTAGGAGAGGAATGGAAGATAAAGGAACCTGGCAAGAGAATGTGGTAAAGATTCTAGGGGAGGATGGTTTGGGGGAAGAGTGGATGAAGGAGTTAGAGGATGCTAGGGGAGCAATTGAAAAAGAATGAAAGAATGGATGCAAAAAATGGTAAAATGGAGGTACAGGAGAAGTGAAAGAAAAAGGAAACGGAAGTCGCTTGAATAAGACGCTCTCTCTCTCTCTCCCTCTCTCTCTCTCTCGCTTGCACTCTCGCTTTCGATCACTCGCTCACTCGTTCGCTAACACGTCCCAAATTGCGCTAGCGGCAAAAATAGATTTAAGGCGTTCGATATAAGTTTTTATGTAAATAGGTGTAAATAATTGTAAATAACAAGGACAAGATTTTATAAAACATTTAGAAGGAAGTGCTGTAAGAAATGGAAGTCATGTAAATCCTTAGGGGACACATTATGAATAAAGAAGAATACCAAAAACTCTTAGATTTTACATTTTATGTGCTATACATGTTTTTATGTAGATTTTTGCATGCCCAATCCGAATCTGACATGTAAATCGTTTAAAGACAAAATCCAAAATGGCGGAGCCAATATGGCAGACTAAAATTGTAAAACGAAACTGATTTGACTAAAATTTGCTACAAGCTGGTTCTTCTGGTCGCTGATTACAAATCCAAGGTCAAAATTTGGAAAATTAAAAATGGCGGATCCAATATGGCGGACCAAAATTGTAAAAGAAACCCGATGTGACTAAAATGTGCTACAAGGGGGTTTTTCGGGTCTCTGATTTCTATTGCAGGGTCAAAATTGAAAAATTCAAAATGGCGGATCCAACATGGTGGACCAAAATTATAGAACAAAATGTATTTGACTTAAAATAGCCTATCGTAAAGCTTGCAGGTGGCTGATCTGAAATCAAAAGTAAAAATTCCAGAACTTGAGAAAGCGGTCAAATATGTTCTTTGCACAATTTTGGTCTATCATTTTGAGTTTTTGAATTTTGACCCTGGATTTGAAATCAGCGACCCGAAAAACACCCGAATAGCATTCTGTAGTCAAATCGGTTTCCTTTTTCAAGGTCGGTCACCATATTGGATCCGTCATTTTTAATTTTTCAATTTTGACCCTGCATTTGAAATAAGCGACCCGAAAACCCCCCTTGTAGCAAATTTTAGCCAAATCGGTTTCCTTTTACAATTTTGGTCCGCCATATTGGATCCGCCATTTTTAAGTTCTTTATTTTGACCCTGGATTTGAAATCAGCGACCCGAAAAACCCCCGAATAGAATTCTTTAGTCAAATCGGTTTCCTTTTACAATGTCGGCCCGGCATATTGGATCCACCATTTTGAATTCTTCAATTTTGACAAATCAGTCAAATTTTTGACAAATTTTAGTCAAATCAGTTCCGGTTTACAATTTTAGTCCGCGATATTGACCTCGCCATTTTGGATTTTGTCTTACAACGATTTACGTGTCAGATTGGTGTCAGGTTCAATAAACGATTTTTTTTTGCCAAAAATTCCATCTTCAACACAGATTTTCAAGTTCATAATTTTTTTGTTTAAATTTCTCTACAATTTTTCTATATTCGGAAAGGTTTTTTCTTTAATTTGAACAAAAATATATCCCGCTAGGTCATTTCGATCCAAAGTTCTACGATTTTGAGACAAAATTTCAAAAAAGGTCCACTGTGTGGCGCACGGACGAGCAGAACGACCACATGGTCCGCTACGCTCTAGTCGATGGTGCAGCAGTATGGCCACGCGCTTGTTCACGCCGGTTTTTTTACATCATCGAGCTGTGAACGCGGACATTGTCGCCCTGGTTATCTTTGCTCGCACGGGACTCCCTACCATGCGAGTAACCAAGGTCCTCTTCTCCGAAGTCGGGATGTCGTGGCCTCTGCGTTGTTTCGCGTGACGTGTGTGCGTGTTGTGAGACTGTCACTGACCTCTGGTCACTAGTGACATTTGCGTGTGCGTGTGTCTATGTGCTGAGCCTTTCGGCACCGGTTTATATAAAAAAAAAGCAAAAGAACGTATGCGATTAGTGAGTGAAGTGTTAATTTATTGATTTCTGTCTCTGGTCGGACAATTCTGACAGACTTGTTAGCTGACATGGGCCCTATAACCTCCAATCCTGGTTTTCTCGCATATTTTATCCCACAAAATGAAGGTAGTGTAGACAATTATTTCAGTGCTTTTGAATTTGAATTGAAGTTTTCGGTCGATCAATCATAATGATAGACAGGTGGTTGACTTAAAATTTTGAGTGATTGTTTCGTTGAGAGTACATTTTACTTGAACCAATCAACACCAGCTGCTCGCAGGCAACTGCCAGAATTTTGACTACTATTTCGGGCCTCACGAGTAGATATTTGAAATAATACTTTAATAATATTCCAATTATTTGTAGACGTGGACTAATGCCACGTTACAGAACATAATACAATCCTCATGTCAGTTATTATATATCACAATTTTTACTTTTGGAACTGAGATTCTACACAACTCTTTTGTATTTTTTTTATAGTTATGTTTTGTACTAAATCCTGAAATAACTATAAACTTTATCTGAATGCAGTAATGCCCTCGAATTACCGAACTAATTCGTTAAATTTTAATGAATAAATTTTCTCCGTGTATTATTGGTGTCACATGACTTCAAGTTGCAATGATTGATAACTCTCGATACCACTGGATTTCAAAATTGCAGGACTCGGACTGTATGAATTTTGAGACTTGTATCAATTTCTTTTTGGATATTAGTAATGTCTTACCTTTTAGTAAAAATGAGCAATTATAAATCGAATGTGTTAGGCGCTAAGTCGACATTTTTCAAATTAAATAATAATCGCTCCTGACGAGTCAACCACCCAACTTATAGTTATTACATAAACATAATTTTCAATACATAATTTTAAGGCTAAATGTATAAGAAATCATCGAATTCAGAAATGTCGACACACGCATACACCCACACTGTGACGCTATCAATGCGAGGCGCACGGTCGACACTCGCATACACACACGCACTATACGCTAAGCTGTTTGAGGGGATAGTGTGTGAACATATACAATAACACTCTCTGCATTACAATGAAACCATAATAGTAAGAGTCAGAAAAAAGAAGAAGGAAATTAGGAATAATGAAGGAACATTCACAAGTAACGAAAAGGGTAAAAGACAACGAGTAAAATTTTTGAATAAACTGTAAGAAAAGAAAGAAATAGCAAATGGTACAAAAATCGAATTGCAAATCAAAATTCAATTTAGGATTCAAAATAGATGTCATTTGCAAATCCACTTAATTATGAACTATCAGCAACAATACTGACCGTTGAAATATTACTCTGATAAAGACTATAAGGAATTATAACCATTGGAATTTAAAGGGGTGATGAACCTTCCAATTTCTCAAATCCTATTAGTCTTTCAATAAAAAGTGGCAGTAGTTGCGAAAATGCAGATTCATCAACTTATAGAAGTGAGTGGGATCGAAATGCAAGACCATCAAATTATTGGAAGTAGTGCCGCGGAGGAACACCTATCGGGCGTAAGAAATGCAATTTTACAAATTACGACCAAATGCTCGCCCACAGGTATTCTACGGCCGAAAGCAGTGCCTTCTTCCACCGATCAATTCAGAGTTTTAAAAGTAAATCGAAATCGATCATACTTCATTCTTAAGTCTACGGTTCGACCAGAACCACTAAGAATCCGTCGGAAGGAATTTCGCGTTCGCTTTTTGTACTTACCTGTCTCGATTTTCTGTTCGCGGTTTGACGTAAATAAATAATAAAATCGAAAAGAGTGTTCCCGCTATTGCTAGGAAATAGGTTATGGGAGTCAGTTAACTTCGCGGCAAGTTGGGGTTTTTCTTTTGAAACATTACTTTCCTAATTTCCCTTTTAATTTTCTGACTAAAACAAAAAAATTGAAAATACGCAAAATCACACGGGAAAATAAGTACTTTCCTAGATTGGAAAGAAAGCCCTGTAGTAGGGTAATAACCAAGTAAAGGTTATTTTTTTTTTGGTTTCATTTCATCCGGGGATATTATCTGAAATTTTCAAAAATATGTAAACGGAAAACAGATCAATCAACTTTCACACAAACACACACACTAACACATATGCTCTGTATTTTATATATATGTAACATGTGCCATTCAAATATAAACCTGTACCACACACAATGTATGTTTGCAAGTATTATTATTTAAACTCCCAAAATTGGTTAATTAAGTGAATTCCCTTGAATTTATTTAATTAATCAATCCTTGGATGTAACAAATAATTGGTGGCAGCGGTGGGATTAATTTTCACTAATTGTTGTCGAGTTGTATTGTTTGTTTTGTTGTAGAATAAATTAAAAATTAAAAAAATTGTCCTTCGACAATGAAAATTGAAGTTGAGTACACGCCTTAGATGTGCCGCTTCCAGCTTAAATTTTAGTTGTTTCTAGAATAAATCAGAAACAATTACTTCATTGTTTAAAAACGATATTTAGTTTCCTATTGAAAATGTTTCAAATTACAACACTAGCGGAAGTGATTTCATTCAGGAGATTTAAAAACATGACATTCTAAACACTAGAATAATTTCCAATGCGGGTAAAAAGGTTAGGGCAAGGTACGAACGCGCTATTGCCCGCGCACATGCGAATTCAGTGCGCGAACTCATAGTAGTGCCAATAAAAAGTGAAAATCCGGTTCCAATTTCTTTGCCTAAGGTAAATCCGAAGCAAAATTTTTAGGTGTCTCTAGAGGGAATGAAGGAAGTGTTAGAAACCGCTTAATTTAATTCATTAATAAAACTTATCCTTTTCGTAATTGTCTCAGCCGTTTGGCCGAAACAATTATTTAAGGGCAAAACATTCGTTTCAGCCCTTCGGCCGAAATTAATGATATCAATTAAATTCTTGATGAAGCGGATTTGTTCGATTTACTGATCTCAATTACGTGTGACCTTGTTCTGAGAAACGAATTCCATTCAGCCGTTTGTCCGAAGGTAATTAGTTTCAAAGAAAATTGTTGTCAGCCGTTTCACCGATAATAATTCCTAAGGAAATGATTATTATCAGCCATTTGGCCGAGATAATTATTTCGGAAGAGTTCGCTTCAACCGGTTGGCCGAAGTAAAACTCTTCCTGGAAAACACGTTTTAGGGATCTAAAAGTGGACTAATTCTTTTTGCCGTTTGGCAGAGGAATTGCTTGCCATCAAGTTGAATGGAAGTTAATTTTAGCTATCCTCTGTACTTGTCTCAGCCGTTCGGCCGAAGCAATTAATTAGAATTGGCGAATATTATTATCAGTTATTACTTTTTCAGAGTTGAGCTTCGCCTAACATTCCCCTCAGCCGTTTGGACAAGGTGATGTTTTCGAACCAAATACAGAGAATTTTGAGTATAGCTTCCATTGAGTAAAAATTTATTACGAGTAAAAATTCTCAAAAATTTAATGACCCTCAGCCGATTGGCCAAGGGTAATTGATTTCAAGAAAAATTATTATCAGCCGTTTGGCCGATAGTAATTCCTAAGGAAATAATCATTATCAGCCGTTTGGCCGAAATAACTCTAGGAAATACATAAAAAAAAAATATGAAAGTGAGTCAACTTCTCTGCCGTTTGGCAGGAACCATTGATTGGGTCACTATCGGAGGCAATCAAGAAAATCCTACCCGAAATTTTTTCAAAGAGAAAAGAAAAAGTTTCAGGTTTATTCAATTTGAAATGAAAAGCTCGGAAATAATTCCTTGTCGCATTGAAGCTGCAAAGTTGGCTATCAATTTGAGCCTGTAGAAGTAAAAGAATTCAGAGATTTTTGAGACCGCTTTAAATCGAACGGAATCATTCGTGTAATGGAGAAAAATCGTGCATAAGGGACAGCAGAACTAGATATCCAATCTATTTCTACATTGACGCAAGAAATGTGTAATAAATCACTTTTTCATGAGAGAATAGTACCAACACTGAATTAGTAGGGGCCTCATTAGGAATGAAGAGTAATCAAGTCAAGCGAGAGGAAAATTTTAAACTACTGTAAGTTTAATCCATATACAAATTCCTTCTTTAAAAAAGGGAGATAACGACATTTCTATGATGAATTGTGATCAGTAATTAAGAAAAAGGAAAGGTTCGATACAGCATCGCTTTCCTCTTGTACAACCCCACCTAATGGAGAAGAAAATAAGAATCTCCAACTCCGTAAATTGGAATAGGAAAAACGACTGAATATTAATTAAATTAATGATTGACATTCAGTAATTCAGCCAATCACACGCTCAGCTGACGGGCTGAAGTTTTTCATTTTCCAAATCCAGAATAATGTTCACCTGAAATAAAACCGAAGGCACGAGATTTTGTTTTTTTGAGTGCTCTCAAATTGCAAAACTTATGTGGTTCATCCGCACTAACTTGAACTGAACGCTTTAGCGAAGGAAAGGTTATTGCTGCGTTTGAGCATTCGTGTTTCTTTTCATAAGAAGGGGAGGCGAGATTTTTGAATATTATATTCAATATTCAAAAATCTTCAGAAACTCTCTCGCGCGAACTTGAGCAGGAAACGCAGCGTTTTGAGTTCCTCATCTCCCCCCCCCCCCCCAACCATTTCCAAACAATTCGATTGCGATTTCCTATTAAAAATTAGTCGCGATCGTTTCAAACTAAAAATTTATCTTGTGACATGAAGATCTCTCTTTCACCGTCGAGAGAACAATCACACGGGGATAGGAAATTCGCGAGCAATTTGAAATTTTCGGAAAAAAGCAACGAATAACGTGCAATAGCTGGTACCGGACTTAAGCTGAAATATAAACTAGACAGATGCCTCCTTTCGTATCTGAACTTAACGGCCAGTTAACATTCGAAATCCCCAACTCAGCTGAAATTAACTCGAATGACTTTCAAGAAGGGGTGGTAGAGTTAATTTTTAAAGATAGTTTTAGGTCCCGGTTGAAATTTCAAAAATTTTACGTAACCACTAACGATAAGTAGAACAGATAAGCTACTTATGGTAATTACTCATGTGGTTGATCACAACGCGTGGTACATAGCGGCCAGCGATAAACAATCCGCGGTCGGTAACGTCAAGAGCGTATGATAAACCGGAGTACTCACCATGAGGATATAAAATATCGGTAACAGAAAGATGTTACTTAGATATGTTACCGATATAGGATAATCATATTTATACCATTACCATACGAATATATTATTCATAGTAATATGTTAAATAATAACGATATAGATATAGAATATTAATACATACATATGTTTAAACTAATACAACAATTAATGCCACATGTTATGCATCAGTCATCTAACAATGTACAACGTAATACTAGTAAAATCAGTATGTAAATAGTCAGACACACGGTAAGCGAAAGTGTCTGACGAAACACATTTCACATAATTAAGTTAAGTAGTAGAATTCATATTCTTGAAAGGTCAAGAGTCGAGATGCACGACCGCTGTCCATGGCTGCTGAAGATTTCAAAAGTTAGAAACGTGCCGATTTCAAAAGTTGGAAACGTTCCAATTTCAAAAGTTCGATCGCCCTATCCCTAGCATGGAGAAACCATCATACATAAACCCCAGATACATACTTGTCAATTGTCTTTATTGTTCAAGCAGTCGTACTGTCCACATGATTTACGAACCGCCTTGATTAAGTCGTGCACTTTTACCTCACCGCGAAATAGTAACGTGGAGTCCATTTCTGAAAATAAAGTCCCTTCGGCTTTCGGTCGTCGTACTAATTGACCTCGAAGTTGTTCGTGAAAGTCAGTTAAAACAAACACCCGGTAGAATTCCATCGATATTCTGCAACGGATCGGGGATACAATCGATAAATCAATCTTCTCTTGCCCTTTCGGATTGAAAGGTAATGTAAGTTTTACTCTTTAATCACATTGTAATTCGTTTCTATTTTCCTGTTATAATAAATAATTATCTTATCAAACCACTGTCATTCTGAATTATTGCAATCCCCTTGGATTGATAAAGTGAAAACGAACCCCACAATAAAAATAAATAGTCAGGCCTTACCAACCTGACTTAATCAGCCCTTGTAACCTCCCTCATCCTAACCTTTTCCTACCTACCCTCGCCTTTGCTCGGGACGTAACAATAGGATCCCTACGAACTTTATAGAGGAAGACAGCCTAACTATTCCATTTATAGAAACTACGGAATACGAATTCACGGTTGGACATCTAGTATTTCGTACAATAGGTACTGTCAATATATTGATCGAGGAAGTAGAGTTCCCCTTTTTAGTCGTCTCGAACACTACTCCGCTAGGATTTGTACACGCTAGGGGAATAATAGGATTTTCGTTAATAGGCCATTTGGCACACCTACACGGATTGTAGTAATTCCTCAAGAGTCTTCCTGCGCCCGTATCACCCCGGGGAAATTGTCAAATACGCCCTGGACTAGGCGCAACAATCGTCGGCCAATTAGGTTAATTTGCTAGGAATTGTCAAAATGCCTACTGCCGAAGAAAAAACCCCAACGGACCACCTGATAAATGAGGGAAATGACACTCCCCTTAATCACGAACAAAATCAACAACAAAACCGTGACGCGATGTATCAAAATGATAGAACAGGCACTCAGCCGGACCTGAATGCATCCTCAGTGGCCGAAATGTATAGTTCAAGAGCAGACATAGGTTTTCAACCCAATACTAGGTCCAACAGACAAGACTCAAACCCGGCTCCCAACGCAGACAACGTTGCAATCCGTCTGGCCCAATCTGTCGCTGACACATTAGCTATCCAACAGGCAGTCAGCCACATCCCCCCGTACGATGACCGAAACATTCCGGTACGCGATTTCATTCAGGATGTCGTGAATGCAGCCACTTATGTACCAGTATCATGCGAATCCTCTTTATAATGAGTCGGTAAATGAATACTATGATCGATTACACTCATATATAGGGGGTGCAAAAGCAGCGTTAGAATCGGCTCACAACCATATGATAGCTACCGCTACTCTGGTGCCAACACATCAAGCCGCCATAAAATCGTTCATACGAGGATTGCCAGATGACCTCTCCTCCTCAGTAGACGCTAAGGATCTTACTACGTTAGAAGAGGCATTCCGATATGCAAAATACGCGGATGACAGACGACACTCTTCGGGAGGACCCCATAGTTCCTTTCGAATTTCGCACCATTCGCGAAAAGCAATACATGAATATCAGCATGATCATGGAACTAACCATCATCCCGCCGAAGAAGTACGATTATATGAACCTCATAGGGAGCAACATTACTCCCCGGGGTTAAATCGCTCCTATAACTCTAGTCCTCGCCGGTATCATCCGGATGAACATATACGATCGTATAAAGATCCTAACCGGCAGGATAAATATTATAACGAGCCTCAATATAACCGACAATACAATGATCGGGGTAGGTCTTTAAGCCCTCGATATCCTCGTGATAATAGGGGATACGATGTCTCACCCATAGGAATCTTAAGAAGACCTGCACAAGACAACGCGCAACAAAATAGTTACTATCAACCACAGTATTCATAGAATTACCCCAATCAGCCTCAAAACTCGGGTATCCAACAAAATTCGAATAGCCCTCCACCTGTCAGCACTCCGCAGTCGACTTATCACTCTAATTATCACGAAAGGAATAATCAAGGTTACTCGGCCTCAGACTCGACATACAGACCCAGTTCTAGGTCACCTTCACCTCATAAACCTAATCGCGACGCATCCTTAAACTCGGAAGGTACTCGGCAGAATGACGGTACGCCGAGTCCACACGAACAGGAGCGTCAAACCACCATCAGATTTCGGGACAAGTAGCCATCTATCGAGTAAGTGATAAGATTGAGGAATCTCCTGTGATAAAAATAGATAGTCCTGATTTACAGAAGAATTTTGGGCGACTCCTAGTTGACACAGGAGCAGATGTAAATCTAATAAAGGTTGCGACACTGAAGGAGGCAAATTTTAGACAGGAATGAGATGTCTCAATAATAACTGGAGTAACAATGACTTGAGTGTGTACATTGGGTACAGTCGAGCTAACACTCTTAAACAAACCGCTTATTTTTCATGTAGTCAGAAATAATTTTTGAGACAAGAAAGAACCAATATCGCCTTTCACCATAATGCATTAATTACTGAGTCTCCGCCAATAGATCCTATACCGCTCATTGACCCAGAGTCAAAGAAGGCCAGGGAGGAACAAACTGCGGAAACCAAATCCATTCCTAGGATCATAACTATCAAATCGCGATCAGTACAACAAATTCCCATCCCTGTACAAAAAACATCATTAGTCGAAGGTTACCTACCCTTAATGAACCTTGAGGAAGGTTTGTATATAGGAGAGTCGATTGTAACTAATGATAAGGGAATATGCCACGTACTGGCATACAAGGCGGATGATTTGGAAGTCGAAGTCCCCCCTCAAGAGTTGTTTCCGTACGAATATTTTAACTATGCTAGTGATGCGGACTCCGACGGTCAACTCGAGCCCCTGAAAAATGAGGCTAGACTCAGAGCTATCACTAATAAGGTACAACAGAACCATCTCAATCCTGAAGAATTATCATATGTTAAAAACTGGATTCAAGTATGTAATGATCGGTTCTTAGCAACAGGAGACAAACTAACAGTTACTAATTTAGTCAAACATAGGATACCCACGGTGGATGAAATCCCTGTCCGTGCGAAACCCTTTAGGCAAGCCCAAAAGCAGGAGGATCTCATTGATGAACATATTAGAAAAATGTGTCAAGGAGGACTAATCACCAGCTCAACTTTGCCTTACAACTCAACAGCCCTGACAGTGCCAAAGAAATTAGATTCTTCCGGCCAGGTAAAATGGCGAGTGATCACTGACTTCCGGGCCCTGAATGAGAAAACGATAGGGACTGCCTATCCCCTACCAAATATAGCAGACATTGCTGGTAGGTTGGGAGAGGCCCAGTATTTCTTAGTGCTAGATCTTGCCTCAGGATACCATCAGATTGAGACGGATGCATGGGACCAACCTGAAACGGCTTTTTCCACGCGACGCGGACACTACCAATATATAAGAATGCCTATGGGCATTAAAAACGCTCCAGCCACATTTCAAAGGTTAATGGACCAAGTCCTTACAGGAATGCAAGGTGCTGAGCTATTTGTATATTTGGATGACATAGTAATATTCTCAAAAACGTTAGAAGAGCATGACAAGACGGTGAAGCGACTGTTTTCAAGATTGCGCGAGGCAAATTTGCTGTTACAACCCGAGAAATGCGAATCTTTACAAACAGAAGTCGGTTATTTAGGGCACATAATAAACAGCCAAGGCATTAGGCCGCATATTACCGCAGTTTCGTGAAGGATTTTTCTACCATCGCCAAGCCTTTATTTAACCTTCTAAAAAAGGATCAGCTCTTTTAATGGGAATCTGAAGAAAAGGAAAGCTTTCAGAAACTAAGAGAAGAACTATGTACTGAACCCATTTTAATATACCCGTATTTCGAAAAGGTCTTTAGACTTACCACCGAGGCATACGAATTTGCAGTTAGAGCCGTGCTAACACAAGAAAGGGGTGGAATAGACCTACCTATTTCCTATTTTTCCAGAGATTTTCATGGCAGCGGAATAACTCACACGCAGACCGAGAAAGAACGTTTACCTGTAGTCTACGCCCTTGAGAATTTCCGTCCCTATCTCTATGGACGCAAATTCATGTTATCTTGTGACCACGAGCCATTACGATGGATACACTCAGCTACGTCACCCTCAGGTCGAATTAGGAAATGGTTGTGGATAATTGAGGAATACCATTATGAGTTCGAATGCAAAACCGGAAAAATAAATCGTTGGTTGCCCATTATTTCAGCCAATCCAGTACTAGAGTGCCCGACAAGCGACTCCAGTAACTTCGAAACCTCAGAGGATGAAGATATTCCTCCGGTGGTGACACCCCACATAAGATCGTTAGGAATCAAAGCCTTTCCGCTACAAACGCGGGAACGAGCCGCGAAGCAATCAGCTAGAGAAGGAATTAAACAGAATCTGCTTCCCCGGAAGGCCAGAGTTTCCTCCGCTCCTAGCAACATCCCACAAAAGAAACCAGAAAGCGATACCGCAGAGGGTAGTTCTGCCGAGGCCCCGATTAAGAGAAAAAGGGCAGCCTCTCTAAGTACGGCTGCTACAACATCTGGAATGACAGGGAAGGGTAGCTCAAATTCAATTCCATCACAAAGAACAGTCAAGAGGCGCGGACGAGCCAAGGGTTCAACAAAACGCCTAACAATTCGCACCATTCCAGGAGGGAGTGACGTCGGCAATAGTCCTGTAGCCAGCAGGGTCAGAACCAGAAATCTAGAAACCTCGCCAACCACTACCTTTGCCGAGTTGCCCGCAAACGTGGCAAGAATAGAGGAAATAGAAACAGAAAGTACCACGTCAGAATGCAGGGACTCTGACCCACCGGTACAAAGACATCGGTTCAGTATGTAACCTAGTTTAGCTATTCCTCCTGCCGTTAATGAATATAAATCTCGCGAACCACGTCAGGTACAAGAGAAAAAAAGGGAGTGATACCCTAGGAAATACAACCCTTACGGATCAATTACCGCCCGTCGATCCAAGGGACGTTTTGGTGTACGTAAGCCCTCTTGCCGGTACCAGCGAATCCGAAACAGATGACGAAGCTGAGACAGTCAGGGATAGGAATCTAACCAATGGACTACAGAAGTCCTTTGAAAAATTTGATAAATCCCTAAGAGAGCACACCTTGGAATGGGACCTTGGGTACATAGATTTAGCATACATAGATTCAGATTTAGAAAAAACAGCAGCCCCTGAATTAATAAACAAAACCCCATTACACTCACCGCCAACAATTGAGATAACTCTCCCCAACCCCTCACTACAATGCGGCCCCAGAGCGCGTTCTACTCCATACAGCCACATGAGAACAGAAAAACCCTCCACCATTCTAGAGGAAACAGAAAGCAGTGATAACGATCGATGCCCTATTCGGACGAAGCTACGACAAAAACCTCGAAGACTAGAAACAAGGGAGCCAGTAGTCCTTCCACAACCAATACAAACACCGTTAGCCCCTATACGCAAGGATCAATTGAGTCCTACCCTAAACATAAATATGCCCTACGTATCAGAACAAGAAAATCACACAAACCTTACTGCTAGCGTTACAGGTATCCCAGATTCCATCTCAGCGTAATAGAAAGCAGCCGTGAAGGCCTCACTTATAAAAGGGATAATTACGTACATTTCATATCCTCAGACTGTCAGCTTGTGACAACGGTTACTAAACTTCTCGTAGCTATAGGGGAAATAGATTTGGATGAAATGAAAGACAGAAATCCCAAAGCTGGCCAGATTCTTGCGATGCCTAGAAGTAAGCACTAGATTTATTCGGTAGTGGTGAAACGAAATTACTCAGATCGGATAACTGAAGCTGAGTTAGAGGCTAATCTGGCAAATCTCCTAGTAGCATTAAAGAAAGACGGGGTCAAGCAATTTCGAATACCAGGATATGTAGATTTTTGTGTCGAGTTACCCAGAAACTCCCTCACTGATACCCTAACACAAATATTCAAAAACACGGGAATAAAAGTCATAGTCTGTCATGGGAAGGTGGAAATTGCTTCCCTGGAAAATGGGCAAGCAATACTAGCCGAATATCAAGACAGTCGAATCAGGGAACGATTTACCTGGCCTAGGCTTCGGGACGATGTATTAGAATTCATCCGAAAGTGCCAAAAATGCGCGGAGGAGAAAATGACGCGCGTCAATAACCGCGAGCCAATGATCATTACCGACACTCTCCTCGATACCTTCGATAAAGTCTCCCTCGATACCGTAGGCATATTACCCACAACGACGGATGGCAACCGGGAGATATTAACAATGCAAGACCACCTCAGCAAATACTGCATGATCGTGGCAATCCCTAACCTATTAGCTATTGAACCTATTCGCGGTATATGGGGCACATAGATGTATTCTGACAGACCGCGGAAGCTCGTTTATTAGTAAATTATTACGACGTCTCTGAAAAATTTTCAATGTAAATCAGGTAAGGACATCGGGCTATAGGCCTCAAACCAACTGGGCCTTAGAAAGAAGTCATACCAGTTAGGAGGAATATATCAAAATGTACGCGAATAATTACGAAGATTGGGATCACCTTCTTCCCTATGCGATGTTTGCATACAACACTCAAGTGCATGCATCCACTTTTCCCGACGAAAGAGAATTAGAAACTTATGGGTCATACCTCCAAGAGTTGATCACGCGTTTGCATGAGATTCGAAATCAAGTCGCCAAAAATCAGATAGAGGCGAAGATAAGATCGAAAGAATATTACGATCGGAAAGCCAAACCTTTCAACGCGCAAGTAGGAGATTTCGTGGAGTACAGAAAGAAGTTAGGCATGGGAAACTAGATAAATACTAAAGGGACGATGTGAACAAGGTAATAGGTCTCTCGGACGGACATAATGTTAGATTAATAGCTACGTGTGGAACTCATTTTTCTAAACATGCGGAAAAACTGAAACTTGTACATTCATGACTAGATAAATCTATACGCGTGGGAAGTGACGGATTCTTAACCGGCACAGAGGGGTACTTGCACGTGTACACGGACGGATCGTGTCCTAGAAACGGCAAACAATCAGCCCCGGCCAGGGTAGGTGTGTGGTTTGATGACGATCATCCACTGAATGTATCCTCACACGCAGTCGGTCGACAAACCAACAACGCGTCAGAAATACAAGCTTTTATTATTGTTGCCAAGCAAGCAGTGAGGGCAGATATAGAAAAATTAAAAATTCATTCCGATTCGAAATTTCTAATCAATGGAATGACGCAGTGGCTCTCGAAATGGGAATCTAGAAATTGGTTAGCGCATGATAAAAAGCCCTTCACGAACCAATTCGAGTTCGAACGGATGGATAATGCGCTCCAATTGCTATAGGTCCAATGGTGTTATGACCTCGCGTACAAGGGATGCTATGGTAATGAGCAAGCAGATATGCTGGCCCGAAAGGGTTCAATGCAGCCATAGCCTACTACAGTAAGGAAAACAATCTCTTATATAAGTTTCTTTTCAGGTTAACCATGAAGTATAGTTGCTTCCTCATCTTAAAAGGATGTCAGGTGATCGGCAAGGAATTAATTCAGGCGCAGGATGTATATGCACAGTATCGGGACACAAAACTATCACGGAGAACGGAGAATTGTATTACGAAAAACTGAACCAGGTGCAACACATAGCTGGAACATGGAGGGCCACAATATTCTTGGAAACAACGAAGATCCAACAGTCCATCCAGAACTACTCAAAGAAGTTTGAGTCTACTTATAAACATTGCTAAGCTACGTTGGAGCAAGACTGCCGAAGCATGATGAGTTACAACCGATTGCAGAAAAAAATCCTAGTAGCGGAGACATTGTTGGAAGAATTAAAAAAATCCCTGAAGGAACTATCCCTTCATATGGAAGTACATTCCCTTTCTAAAGCTCCCCAAAGCATACACCGACGGCGCCGAACCATACTAAATTAGCCGGCGAACAAACTCATTTAGTTCGCTCAGAATTAGAACAGCTACACGCCAAAGAGGAGCAGCTAGAATAAGAACTAAAAGGATTAAAACAGAAAATAACAATAATCGCCAATAAAATATTGGCGGCATATAAAAATATCGCGAAGCAAAACTATACGATGGGTATAGAGACATTCGTTAATACTTTAGAATTCAACCTAGATACCTCGACCCATTTGTTGACGCAAGTCGATTTCGTGATTCAAGCAGCTCGAGGAGGAAAGCTACATCCTTCCTTGGTGTCATCACAGCAATTAAACACCATTGACAGGGAAGCACAGGATCACGTCCAAAGTCTGGAATTTCCAATGGCGCTACCAGATGTCAACATTCCGAATTTGATTCACATTACCTCGGTATAGATCAGGTTGCACAGCGGAAGGCTAATGGCTGCGCTGGATATCCCACTACTGGAAAGAAAAATTTATCAGTTATATAGGTTACATCAGGTACCCATTGTTCAAGAAGTATTGGAAAATGGAACAGGCCGAGCTTATACAACACCTAAGACCCACAAGAATATATATATGAACCCCTGATTCACCTTGATTTATCTGTAATAAACCCTGCCCTAAAGAAATATCCATTCCTTAGAGAGGAACTGTCACAGGCAAGGTCACAACAATTGGAAACCACCATGACCTGGCAAAGACAAAAAATGGATATTTCTTTGACTAATTTGGAAAGTCAATTGAAAGCTTTGAGCCAATATCATATTGAATTGAAAAAGCCATATGTATTAACACATAGTACTTTGGGAGGAGTGGGGGTGCTACCTATAATTCTTATAATATATATTAAGAAAAAAATTACTCACCATCAGTTCAAAGGTCATATCCACAAATTGTAGACGTGAATTAAGGAGCCCATCAAAGGTACCGGATAGGGCAGACACCGGTCCAGGAAATCTAGAACCTGAAAAGGGGGACGCACCAAAAACAACTCGACTAAAGGTCACGGAAAATATACCGAGGCGGCGATTTGGAGCTGGCTCCCTTCCTAACGGTCCGTCAACAAATTTTTTCGGCGGATTATGTCGGACACCGGACACCGACCCATCCGTTCACATCTCCTAGCAGAATGATTCTTTCACCTTGATCGCAAGTACTTATTGTATCATTTAAAGTGTCCCAGAAGGCGTCTTTGACTTCTCTTGATCGTTGATCTTTGAGATGCTGTCTGCTTCTTGATTCATAATCAAATCGACTTCAATGTGACTCGCTATCTACTCCTGACCATATTTCAAAACCGCCTTTCAACACCCTGTTTTCTATGTTTCCACTTTCGCAACCCTTTTTCTTTGTCTCTGATACACATAGAATATCTAGGTTTTTTACGTGCGTAGTTTCTCGTAATACTCTTACCTTAAGATTACGGGGGGCAAGGAATGGAAACCGAGAAAGTCGCAATGGTTTGATGTTTAATGCTGAGAAGGTCACCAACCTTCAGCAGCGTTGAATTAGATAGAAAGTTCCTATTTTCCGATCTGCCAGTTCCCGGCCTACCTCTAGGTAAGGAACCAAAAAGCCTTTTTTTTTTTTTTGGATTTGTCCCATATTGCATAGTTCAATCGTAAAATTAACATTTTTTGATTTTTTATTACTTTTTGTGCAAGAAACATGTGAATCTTCGATTTTTCAAGAAAATTTGGAAAGTCGTTATGATACTCTTGAAGCACGTGCAAAAAGAAACATTTTTCTCTTCTTGACATTTTTTCGTACCGTGCGTTGTTTGGCTAAAAATGTTAATTTTCATTTCTTGTTTTGGATTTTGAGAATGCTTTAACTCTGTAAATTTTTAATTTATCGAAAAATGTCAATCGTAATGAATTGTTTGAATTTTTGAGAACTATGGATAGCCGTCCATAGAATTCCTTAATGTTGAGAAAAATAGTCTAAAATTTTTGAAAATGCTCTGAACTTTTGAATTTTCATCCGAAATAGCCGGTTAACGAACTTGGTCTTTCTTTTTGGACCCTGAAACTATGTGAGAAAGCAGAATCCAATCCGATCAGTCTTTCAAAAGTTATCCGGTATACAGACGACGACGACGACGCAACGACAACAGACAGAGAGACACCGACGTAAAAACTACTTTTTCTCATTCAGAGGGCCTCAAAACGTCGACATTTGATGGGATCCACGAAAGTCGTTTTTCACATAAAACAATACCTTCTCATTATGATGAGAATGTAATAATTCATTATTTTTTGTGCGATGAAATTTTGAGTTTTCGGTTCTATCAAGGAAATTCAAAAATTTGTCATGACATTCTTGTAGGGCTTTTGAAAAGTAACGTTTTTCGTTTTCTGACTTTTTTCATATTATGGTGTGTTTCGCTCAAAATATAAATTTTCGTTTTTTTGGGGGGATTTTGAAAATGCTATAAATCTGACAGTTTTCTCTTTATCGAAAGAAGTCGTAAGGATAAATTGTTTGAATTTCTGAGTACTATGGCCAGCCGTCCGTGGAATTTCGAAATTTGGGAAAAAATGGTCTAAAAATTTTTGAAAATGTTTTAACTTTTTGAGTTTTCATCGAAAATAGTTGGTTAACGAAATAGATCTCTCTTCTTGGCCCCACAAATTGTTTGCCAAAGCACAATGAAATCCGATTAGTCTTTCGAAAGTTATCCGATATACAGTCGACGACAACGACAACAACGACAGACAGACAGACACCGACGTAAAAACTATTTTTCCTGGCTCAGGGGGTCTCAAAACGTCGACATTTAATGAAATCCACGAAAGTAATTTTTCACATAAAATCAATACCTTCTCATTAAGATGAGAATGTAAAAAGATGTATGAGGGAGTACCATAATTTCCAAAAATTCATGGAAATCTGTCATTGTTGTAGAACAGTATGAAGTTTTTGAAAGTTCATGAAAATTGTAAAAATGTATGAATCTTGTTGAGATTCGGGAAATTTATCAAGTATGCGGAAATTTACAAAATTTCTGGAAATTTATGACAAGGTACGGAAAAACTTATAACGTTATAAAAAGAAAAAAAAACAAAGAAATATACTGGAATAGAAACTTCAGATCCGGC
>CAKNXH010063716.1:59969-72153 GCA_932178445.1 Andricus quercusramuli | reverse complement strand
AGATGGTGTAATGCACTTTCCTCATTCCTGATGTTAAAATTCAAGCCAAGAGTCCCGGCCGCCTGCTCGGCAGCTTTGTAAAGGAACGCTCCTTCGCTAATCATCTCGTGGTTCCTGACCATTATCAGGAGAGGATCTCTGCCATTCGCAGCGATGTACGCTGTACTTAGAACAATTCAGTTATGAAGACACAGGAGATTCAGAAGTCCGCGTCCGCCTTGACGACGTGAAATGTAGAATCGCGGAACTGACGAATTGATATGCAAGCTTTTATGCATATGCATGACCATACGTGTGGTGAGATCAAGGGCCCCAAGCTCGTTCTTCCTCCATTAAACCACCCTAAACGATTAGAGTAGAACCGAGACGGCAAGCATGTTAGTCGCAGATACCTTGTTCAACGCCGACAGATTGGAAGAGTAAATCCGTCGAAGAAGATGCTTCTATCTCCATTGGAGAGACTCCTTCACGGATGTTACGTCCTGAATGCGACTTTGAGACACCCCCAGGTATTTATAGGTCTATCCAGTATCAAGACCTCTAATAACTCTTATACCCACAAGCTCAGCATCCTTGGAAACGCCAATGATCATTCCTTTCTTCATATGAATTTTAGCACACTTGTCCAATAAAAACTCCATACCAATCTCTCCTGTGTATTTCTTCACAATATTTATAGCAGTTTGAAGTTTGCTTTCACCAGAGGCATAGATCTTCAGGTCATCCATATAAAATACATGAGTAACCTTATGCTCGCGCTGATTAGTGTCGCCACAGAGGTATCCAGGAGAATTTCGTATTGCGAGAGTAAGAGACAGAAGTGTAACGCCAAAAAGCAAAGGGCTCACGGTATCACCTTGAAAGACGCTCCACTATGTGTGGATGTACTTTCAAGCTTTCCGATAGACAGGTGATAAGTCTATGAGAGGTTGAATCAAAAGCTTTCTGGTAGTCAATCCAAGCCATTTACAGGACGCGCTGATGGGATGCAGCATCTTTACAGACACACCTGTCAATCAGCAGGTTTTTTCGACAGCCTGCGACACCTTTTTTCGAGCCACGTTGTTCGTACATCTCTCGTCATACAGGCTCACTTCTTCGAACAATCCTGTTGTTTGGTACAGCTGCAAAGATCTTATAGATTGTGTTCAAATAAGTTATTGGCCAGTAATTCTCTGGGTTGGACAAGTTGCCTTTTTTCGGCAGGTGTATAGTGCGTCCTAACACCAGCCACTGTGGAATGGGCATCTTCGACTTTAAATATGAGGTGAATATGCAGGCCAAATGTTGGTGTGTAAAAGTAAACTTCTTCCACCAGAAGTTCTTGATACAATCTGGTCAAGCAGCGGAAGAGTTCTTCGTGCCTCTAAGTGCTTTTCTCACCTCTGCGGCAGAGATTGATGGACATTTTTCCTCAGATTTTATGAGGTTGTCGCAAAACTCTTTGAAGCGGATGATATTGTCAGTATCGTATTTCAACGCTAGTGTTTTCGGAATCTTGTACACCTCTCTCCAAAAAGTATCTACCTCCTTGAGCTTGGGTGGATTCTTTACAGAAACAGGGAGACCGCTGAAGAGGCGAGATTAGTCAGCGAAAAACTGTTCATTCGCCCTGATCCATATCGCCCTCTTCTGTATTCTCCTCCTTGCGTCAGATAACAGAGCGTATTTTGTCAACAGTATGCTGCTTGATTGCCAGCAGCTTTGACTTGTTCAGGGTGGGATTAAAGATCCATAGTTCTTGGGCGAACTTTCGAACCCTTTCCGTGAACGGTCTACCAGATGTTAGGTAGTCAAGCATACATTGAACACGGGATGCATTCAGTCTTTCTCATCCAATCTTCTTGTTTAGTTGATGCAAGCATCTTTTGGTCTTTTGATCCATCGTCGGTTTTAGCCTTCGATTTGATTTAGCGAAAGCTCTCGCAGCACCATAAACTGAGCAATTTATGGCCCAGAGGTCGGACTCTTGCGAGATATCTCCACGGTTGTGTGTGTGTGTGTGTGTGTGTGTGAATTGTAGCGTGATAATTATCGATACTGTACATTAACATATGACAGGCGAAGTGATGAACAAATTCTTGTTGCTCGAATGTTTTTATTAACCTACTCTCAATCGAGAGTCGTGAATTTAATATATATTTCGTTTATGCACTTTCTTGAAATTTCAGATAATATCCCCAGATGAAATGAAACGATAAAAACCGTTACATTGGATATCACCCTAGGGATCGTCCATAAATTACGTGAGACGTTTTTCTTTTGTTTATATCGTTGTGTCCTTCTCAACTTCACAGCAATTTGATTCCCCTCTTTATTCAAACAAAAGAAAAACGTCCACGTAATTTATGCACAGCCCCCTACTACAGCGCTTTCTTTCCAACCTAGGAAGTACTGACTTCTCCGTGTGCTTTTTGCCGCGAAGTTAAACTGACTCCTATAATCTATTTTCTTGCAACGTCGGGAACACTCTTTCTATTTTTATTATTTATTTAACGTCGGACCGCGTCCGAAAAAATCGAGACGTGTAAGGGTACAAACCGAACTCGAAATTCCTTTCGATGAATTCTTAGTGGTTTCCGTCGGACCGAAGACTTAAGAATGATTTATGATCGATGTTGAGTAACTGTCATAAACTCTGAATCGATCAATGGGAGGAGGCACTGCTTTCGGCCGTAGAACACCTGTGGGCGAGCCCTTGGTCATATTTTGCAAAATTGCATTCCATACGCCCGATAGGTGTTCTTTCGCGGCACTACTTCCACTAATTTTACGATCCAGTATTTCGATTCCACTCATTTCTAGAAGTTAATGATAACTTAAATTTTTCGCAACTGCTGCCATTTTTATTTAAAGAAAAATAGGAGTAGAGAATTTGGCTTTTTAAATTCCAATGGTTTTAATTTCCTATAGTCTTTATTACAGTAATATTATATTCCACACGTCGCTATTGTTTCTCAAAGTTTATAAATAAGTGGAATCACAATTGGAATCTATTTGAAATCCTACATTGAATTTTGATTTACAATTCTATTTTTTTTCGTCTCCTTCTCGTTTGTTTTTCTTGTCGATTATTTAAAAATTTTATTTGTGTCCCCCTTTTTTCGTTATTTGTAAAGTTTCTTTCATTATTCCTAATTTCCTTTTTCTTCTCTGACTCTTTCTATTGTGTTGTTTAATTATAATGTAAGGAGTGTGAGTTTGTAAGTCCACAGACTAGCTACCTCAACAGCTTAGCGTCTAGTGAGTGCGTATATGTGTATCGACCGTCGGCCTCACACATGCTAAAGTCACCGTGTGCCGACTATCTTATTTCTATGGCTTGTTAGGTCTAATTTAATTCTAATTTTTTGTGTGTGGATAATTACATGTATATAATAACTGTAAGATGGGTGGTTGACTTTTTAGGTTTAATTAACAAAAAAAAGTTTCAAGCACTGTTTTTACTCAGGGATTTAAAAAAATTATATGTAGAGTAAAAAAAGTTTCGAGAACTGTTTTTACTCAGGGATTTAAAAAAATTAAATATAGAGTAAAAACAGTTCTACAAATTGTTTGTGGAATTATAACTGTTAAACCTAAAAAGGGTTCTATGTTCCATCAAAAGCAAACTAAAAAATTATATTATTGCACTTCCTTTTTCACAAAATTTCCTTCTCGAATGATGTTCAGATATCTCTGATAGCAACTGAAAAAATTATGGGAACATTTTTTTCGAAGAACAATTTTTTATTCTAATATTTTTAATTCTGGATTTTAAATATTCTTCTTTTCATCAAAAAAGTGTATCATGAAATTTTGTTCCAAAGCAAGAACTGTACAACCTACGGAAGTTTTTGTATATTTAAAAGAACAATTTATCTTAGCTAAATTTATTGAAACATTTTTCAATTATCAGTCCATCTCTGGTTGTAACGAAATGATGATGACACTATTTTAAAAATTAATAAAAAAATAACAACAAAAAATTAAAGCTTAAAATTTTGAAACAATTTTTGGAATACAATTCTGTATCGTCAAACTCTTTTTGTTGAAAAGTACTTTCACGGCAACATAAAACAGTATCCAATAAATAGCATCTAACTTCAAGGATCTTTCGGTTGAAATCTGGATATTCTGCAGTGCCAGACGTCTCTGCAAAATTCCGGATCACGTAGGCTGGTTTTGATCCGAAATTTCAGTCAATTAGGAGAGTTCCAGTGTCGAAAAAGCTGAATTTTAATCTTTTTTCATAGCTAGGCATGTTGAGAGGGTCATTTTGAGTAAAAAGGGCAAATTAAAGCTAAATGACTAATCTGCCGTGCAAACTAAAAAGATACATAAGTGACATTTTTATGAAAAATGAGTTTTTGGTATCACTGGATTCGTAAGAGAAAGCTGCATCTAACTAGCGTAATACAAGTGATTAATTATTAATATTTATTGCAAAAAAAGATTGTTTAAAACTGAGAAAAGTCGAAAAAGTTGAAAAATACAACAGAAAAAGATACACAAAGCACTTTGCGTGTCCAAAAATTTGTACACGGCATCTAATACGTCATCACCATACAAATGAAAAAGAACCTAAAGTGCTTTGTGTCTTTTTTGCCTTGTAAAAGTGACCGAGTGCGGAGCGTATTTACAAGCGAAAAGAATCACTTGCCTTTGCGTATGTTTTTGCTTTGTAAAATAGCTCGAGCACTGATCCGAAATCCAAGGGAAATAAGTCCCGGCTATTTTCGGTACTCTTCGGAAATGTTCGGACTTCGGAGTTGCGGGACGAGCGGCAGCCAGCAAGAGCACGTTATAATATTAGAATATATTATAATTTATTATACATATAGATTGAATGTATAGATTGTTCGCGTGAAATTTATTTTTCTTCTACGGTAAAAATATGTATTTGGAATAAATATATGTACAATATTTTATGATTGTACAACAGGGTGGTCCAAAAAACGCTTTTCGAGCTACAGGGCAAGTACCCCCGCAAAAGTTTCCATTTCCGGAGAAAAAAAATCCCTAATTTTTTTTTTTTGAAATACGAATATTAACACGTACCACCGGGCACTTCAAAATCCCATTTAATTAAAATGGAGAGATTTTGGATTTTAGAGTTTTTGAACAATTTTTAATGGTTTAAACAAATATAACTTATTTTAACAATTATTTATTCCCAAAAAATGTAAAAAATAATCGTATTTTCTGATTGAAATGTAATAGTTTGTCATTGTTTGGAGTAGTGATTTTTTTTAAAAACATTATGTGATTATTTAAACAATAACTTATTGTTTATTCTCAACATTTCTAAAAATTGACCCAGAGATGTTCAGTTTTTTCTCAAATTGGCATCCTATGCTACTTTTTGTTAAATAATTATATAATTTTGATACATATCTTTCAATTTTTGATAAATTTCTATTTGTTAAAACAACTTTGATTTGCTTAAGCAGTTTTTTTCGATAACTTTAAAAAAATAATATAAATATAATCATTTTTCTGACTTTATTAATATAAAAAGAATATATTAACCATTTTTCAATTGTTTGAACAAATATAATTTGTTTAAACAATTTTTTTCCAAAAATATTTTTTAAATCGTATTTTCTGAATTAAAACTAATATTGAATGATTTTGAGGAGTAGTAAA
The DNA here is from genome assembly GCA_932178445.1 of Andricus quercusramuli. NCBI lineage: Eukaryota > Metazoa > Arthropoda > Insecta > Hymenoptera > Cynipidae > Andricus > Andricus quercusramuli. The sequence continues at coordinate 66,525 of CAKNXH010063716.1, read as the reverse complement.
TTCTGTTAAAAAGGTCGTGTTATTGTTTAAAAAAATTTTATTAGTTCAAGCAATTTTGTATTAAAAAATGTGGATCAATAATATAAAATATTAAACATGGAATTATCTTCGTAAATATATTTTAATATATATTTTTTCTGTCTTCCAGCACGTCAGATTGATATTCATAAGACTTAAAAATGCTATAATAAAATATAATCTAAATCCATTTTATATGCAGTCTAATTATGAATAAATATGAAAAAAGCTATGATAAATGTACTTTTATAATTCAAATGTTATTATGACTTTGATGATTTATTTAATAATGCGCCAAAGAAGATGTAAACCATCCATACTCAATTTGAAGGAAATTTGAAGAAAAAACAATAATTAATTGTATAAACAATAACATGAAGTTTTTACCAGAATTTATTACTTGCCCTCTAGGGTGAAAAAAAATTTTGCAATGCATTTTTGGACCACCCTATTGTACAATTTCGATTAGTGTCGAAATGCATACGTCTCAGACTCTCTCTCAAAATATTTCAAGTTATAATAAATTTTTAATGAATTTTAATAAATTTCTTATATAATAAAATATCTCAAGATATGTATAAGTTTTAAATTACTACGTTTTCTAAATGTTAAGTAGCCGAAAATGCATAATGTTCACATTAACAATAAGCGAGGTTTATATGAGAATTAGTGCGACTAATCCTTTTGCAATTATTTACTATTAAAAAGTAATTTAAATCTGAGATGCATGGATAATTAAAACGTACATACTTGTACGAAAAATATTTAATAATATACTTCGTTATTCATACTTTCTGATAAAATAATCAACAATGTGATTTTGAATTATCAAAACCTTAAATAAATGGTTAACTGCAATAATTTATACCCTTTTCTGTCCCCATCTGCAAAATTGAAGTTACGTAAAACTGATTACTTTTAAATATTTATTTGGGTTCAATAATTACATTTTATCTACAAAAATGCAGATGTCTTAAAGCAAAATTAATTTTTTATAATAATTTAGGTATTATCATTTCATCTAGTAATCCAGTCAAACTAGACAAAATAGCAATTTTTTCGAACAGCATAATATATATCCTGTATTTTTTTACTTAGATTGTTTCTCACAAGTAAGATATAACAATGTAAGAAACTTTTTTGTAAAGCATCAAAAGAACTGTAATTTTCCCAGGGACAATTCAGTAGACATAAGTAGACATAACAAATAAGTTATTTTTCAGTGAGAGCATTTGATAGAAATATAATTTTTCATAAAAACTAATCTGATTTTTCCTTTTTTTAAACACAAATTGTTAACACAATTTTAGTTTACGTACATCAGATTCGACAAATTTCATTACGCCATTCGACTTCATTAAAATAATTAGAATTCATTTGATGGATAATATGTTGAAAATCAAGAATTTTAAATCGGACTAAAATCAAATTCAAAATGGCATTTAACGTCCAATAATCAAGTCAATGTATAGAAATCCTGAAAATAAAACAAGAATTCAACGATCAAATTTGGACAAACACCACAAAATACTCCTATTGGATAATATGTTTTTCTACTTAATTTGTTATTGTATTTTATTTTAGCAAGTTTATTTTCATTAAAAAAATTATTTAATTACTAAAAATTAATTCTTTTGGCACTATATTAATAACAATAAAACAGTGCAAATACTATTTCATGCGAAGACCAGGATATTTGGAATAAGCTGATCGATATTATATATGACACTAGGACCAGCCCCCACCACCCTACATAGTGTCCCTTACGTATGTTTTCCTCTTGGATTTCGAGGCCGCGCTCGATCTATGCGATAAAGGCACTCTCCGCAAGTGACTTTGCGTTCTTTTTGCCTTGTATTTTCGACTTTTCGCGACTATTAAAAATAGGCAAGTCCATTTTCTAATAGAAATTGTTTAAAAAATCAATTTTTTATTGCAAAATATGAAAGAGCACAGTATTTTTACCCTAATATTGTATATAGATTATTCAAAATATTATTCGATATTAGAGTTCTTTGGGCAAACAGTTTTTCTCGATTTTCTCAGTTCGAGTGAGATTGGGCTTATGTATCTTTTTAGTTTGTATGGCAGTAATGATTTCCGCGCTAAGCGTGCTAACGAACGGACCGACTGCAAAAGGATTTCCGACGGAACCCTAAAAAAGTGATGAGGGGGGGGGGGGCACAGGTGCAAAGGATCCAAGGGGTCCATTCTTAAATATTATAATAGGAAAACCTCCATGAGTGTTTTCAGCAGTTTTCAAAATAATGGGGTAAAATAGATCAGGCCTGCCCAGCGAGAGAAAATCGAATCAATCGCCAGATGTTCGAGTTTCACCACCACTTCCCTCTCCACAGGTCCAGTGGCCTGCATATCTGTCGAATCACAAGGAATTACCTAAAAATTCATTTGTTTCACTTATACACAACATATCAATCCATTTTACAATCCCATGAATCTACGTCAAAGATTGATCATACGGTGTTTTTACAATAATATTTTTTTAAAGTTCTGTCCAGCATAAAAATTGAGTGAAATATTTTTTTTCAATGTCGAATTATGTAAGTTGAGCCTCGTTTAGTAGCCGCCAGACTTCGCATTTTTGTGCTCATCGTGAATACCGACCGAGCTGGCAACCCTTTTTGAGATTTAGTTAGAATTTTTCGTTTTGCATCTTTTATACTCAAATGATGTACACAAACGTACTTCACTGTCGGCCATTGCATTTCTCAAAGTTTGGAGCCGATATTTCACTTACAAAAAAAGTTCTTAAGTTAAAAAAATGCACCCAGTTTTAGTTTCTTCGAAAATAATTTTTTGCGAAATTCCTCATTGAATAAAGTACGTAAAGGTAGTTTATTGTCTTCTCAAACATTTTCAAAAGTTTGAGCCCGATATTTTATTTACAAAAAAAGTTCTTAGATTCAAAAAAAAATTCGGAAAATTGAAAAAGTGAGGTCGGTAATGCAGGTATTTGACTGTGTCACATGCCCTTAAGAATACAGTTTTTGTATTAAGTTTTAGATCACCTTTAACAATTATTGTTTACTAACTTGAATATGGAATAGTGTGCAGTTAATTATTGCTAGAGCATTTGTGCAATTGTGTATTGTAATTTCCTGAATCTTTTATTCGAAAATGATTATTTTCTGAATTCACCTCTGTAACTTTTGTTTAAGTCCAAACCGTGATTCTATCTAGAAAATGGCTGAAATCTGGACAATCTTTATATATGTAAATTCGTAGCGAAATCCTACAACAGCAAAGTTTGAATCAAACACGTAGCAAAGCTAGACAGCGCCAGTCTAGCGCCAGGCTGGTAATACGTGAATAGACAGGCTTGAGAAAAACTTTACTGGCTTCAGCATGATTCAAGACTGCCATGAAATTTTTCCACACGGGATTAGTCTAGTTTTAAGAGTAGAGTTAACAAAGGTATGAGTTTTAGATCTTCAATGCATAGAAAATCTAAGAGAAAGAGAGATTATTTCCAAGAAGATTAACGCTTTTGACCGTGTGCAAGGCTTCCTACCAACGAAATCGCGGTTGGAGTTAACGTAAAAGAGCAGGTACACTGTAAGAAAGATTCTGAAGAGCAGGTACACCGTGATGAAGATCTTGTAGAGCAGGTACAGCGTATGGAAGATACCGAAGAACAGGAACACTGTCAGGAAGATCTTGAACACTTAAACCTAGTATGGAGCTAGAATCACTGTAGCATGGTATCACCACCCAGTATGGAGATAGAATCACCGTAGAGCTATTGGGATCTGACATACAACGATACGCCAAGTGGTGGCCAAATGTAGCACCAAAATAACGGGGTCGCATTCGTCGCATTGCAGGTTTCACTACATGATCCATTTGAGTTTTATAATGAAAATCATTATTATATTAATATGTCACTCAGTTCAAAGCAATATAATAAATGAGAAATTTAAGTAGCACTAGAAGAAAAGTTTGGATTCGTGTATTTGGGTCTCATAAAGTTGAAAAAGCGTTTCCCCCTTCTTGTCTTCATTAGACATATCATCATATTTTTAAAAAATAAAGATTTTCTAACTGGATGCCACTATTTTCTTTGCTACTCTAATATAATAACACACGCGAGAATCAACTTAAAATATGTCATTATAAAAAAAAATTGATTAGCATTTCGAACTCGAAAGTTCATTGCCTCACTACCCGATTCGGGTAGTGTTTCTAGGTGGATAAATACTACCGTGTGGATCCACCACACCCACGACGGGTCAACAACACACAGTATTCCCCGAACGGTCACCCATCCAAGTACTAACCGCGCCCAACACTGCTTAACTTCAGTGATCTAACGGGAACTGGTGTTTTCAGCGTGGTATCGCCGGTATACCCAATTTATATCAAAATGATGAATTGTCATCGTCGTTATTATAGAACACATAACCTAAAATTACGTTATGTTCCGTGAATCACTCATTTATATTACTTCAAGTATAATTTGATTTCTACTCAAATAAGGTAATTTTATGTGAAAAGTGTACTAAAACGCACTTACAAATAGAAGATTGTGCACTTTTCAAGGATATGTGTCCAATGTATTTATCTAAAAAACTAGATGGCAGCCACTTTTTTGTACGTTATGAGGTCTGAAATTTTCACAAAAAACGTAATTCATATTCCTTTGTAATATATTTTTAATTCAGCTTTTAAAGTACGGCTACCTTGTTACGAGCAGGTCGGGCCTACTATCATTTTCAGATTCATCCGGGAATTTGCTTAGCGTGAAATAATATTTCAAATCGCATAAATTAGTATTAGAAATAATGTGGTGAGAGTACACCTCGACCAAGTTCGTAACCCAAGCCTTTACGATAAGAATGCTTGGACAGCATTATCAAACGCTGACGTTGCTGTTTTAACGAGCTGGTACCGAAGGTGAACAAAACTATCCATCATATATATTCCAAATAATCTAATTATTATATCATGGACGAACGATCGACTCAAATCGAAACATTATGTAATAAATATATGTAAGTTCCTATTATTAATATATTGAATAGAAAATATATCAGTAAAAACATATTGTCAAGGTAGGGACTTCTCATAATAAAATAAGCGAGCGAGTGCATACATTCATCCGCCTTGCTCCACCTCCTTTTCTAGCTAGGGGTGAAGTCGCGCTCTCTCTGTCAAAGCACGGAAAAGATATGAATGCGTGGCTTGACTCGACGACCATCTTTGTCCACTCTCCTCTCCGTCTACGTTCTAATTTCCCAGACACCGTATCTCTTTCTCAACTACGAGCCTACCGCTAAAGCGCATGTGCTCGTAATCATAATAAAAGCACGTGGTCATCATGACATTGACCTCAAGCTCTGTACTCTCGCATACCACTAAGTCAGGGATAATAAATACTAGAATTAGAATATGGTTGAAAACCCCGACCTACCCATATCATACGGGTAAATTATAAATAAATTAAGAGGTAAAATCAATCTTCATTTTCACCATTTTATAAATTGATGACAAAAGTTCCAATTTCATCAATATCAAAGTACAGACGAGAAATCCTCGTATTTCTCATTTGCTGACGAACTTCCTGCCCCACGTAAAGCAAAGTGCAATTATATCGTGCGCTGAAAATTTTTGCAAACAAGCAGAGTACAGAGGTCGATCATGCATTCCTCCGACTTCCCATCACAATTCCTTATTCTGCAAAATTTCCCCACCACTATCGTCCTAACTTTGTGCCTTTAAGTCAAGTCATTCAAGAACAAAATTCGCATTGACCTGAGCAATCTGCTACCGGCCAGACTGTCTCTCTTTGTTCCCGGTTTCGGCAATTGTCGAGCGACGTGGTGCTGCCCGGATTTTTCAGAATCTGCAACCGGCCAGACTGACTCCCTTCTTCCCAATTTTCGGTTAAAATCGAGCGACGTGGTGCTGACCGGATTCTCTTAAACCTGCTACCGCCAGATTGACTCCCTTTTTATCCGTTTCCGATAAATAAAAGTTGAGCGACGTGGTGCTGCCCGGATTTCTCAAACCCTTGCCCGTCCGTAGTTCGATATGCCAAATCCTCGTGTGTGAAACGTTCCGGACGTAAAATAAAAACTCTTATCCGGACTGGAGGCGGTTTATTACCACGATAAATTAAATTACAAGCAACAGAATCGAGAAACCGAGAGGAAAAATTGTATCTTTCTGAATCTCAGAACGGAAAGGAACAATACATTCTCTAAGAGGTTTCGGTTCAATTCCACGAAAGGGACGATATATTTCCGTACCCCTTCGTTGAAGTGAACTCGATGAGGAAGTCGCAATCGCGGGTGAATGTATCGCAATTGTGAAGGACTCAAACGGTCTACGAATTTCAAATCATAGATTGTGCATCGACATTCGAAAGGTGAAACTGTTTACGCCCAGCTAGAATAATCCTAACTGGTAGGATTAATTTATTTGTAAGGTAAGACACCACTCTGTATCGTTCCACTTATTCTTTTTCTCCATTGTCTAAAAGGTAAATACATTTTTATAATTTATGTAGAACTGACGC
>CAKNXH010063716.1:0-54969 GCA_932178445.1 Andricus quercusramuli | reverse complement strand
TGACGCCTCACAAACTAATTTTCCCAATTCAATTTCCCTCTTTTCCTACGTAACGCAAAGAAAAAGGAATTGTACTTCTCAGTCCGAGAAGAAAAGATACCTAATTCACAAAATGAATAAGGAGACAGCTTGCCTGTCTTCACAGTTAGTATGAGCCTCCGCCGTCGGAAGATAATTTTCCAGGATTGAATAAGATCTTCACTCGAATTAATCTTTATTAATTATTAACCGTACATAACATATCTAGCCATGTTCAACCCTCTCCTTAGATATTAAAAACCAAAACATTTTTTATGAAAACAATACACTGGATGACGATTCTATTAACTTATAATTGATACTTTTTCTAAACTTATAAAATACCCAGCGTGCACAATTTTTTTTATCTTTTCTTAAAGTGTCTACGCTAACCATTTTTGCATATACTGACTCCCAGTTCCTCGAAATAATTGCGAAATGAATTGAAAAACCTCCGCATCGCATGTATTAGACCCTTACGAAAAGAAAGGTTATTAATTTTGACCTTGAGGTCAACTTTGCCGTATGCGTTGCCCCGATGCATCTACTGCAGTAAATGACAGCTTCCAAGCTGCAAAGTTCAGGACCTATTTTGATTGACTTACGTGCAGGATAACATCCAAGTTGAATGAAGAGTGCGTGGACGTAATGATGCATAAGTCTTTTATGTAAATAAAGTGACGTTGATGGGGCCTAAACGAGCATCCCGATTCCTATTTGACCAAAATTGTTTTTTTTTTAAAGTCGTGTACAGTCGGAAATTATTGTAATTACAAAAACAATTTTATTTTTTAAAAAATTGTATACTGTCGGTATGGTAGGAACTGGATAAGTAGGACATGGTTTTAAAATCGTTTTTTTTTAAATATGTGTTATAAAGTTTTCAACGTTTTTAAGATTTCGCTCACGAATGCTTGTAGGATAATATCCGCAGAGCTTATAATATAGTAAAACTTTCAGTGTACAATCCTAGTTTCCTCCAAGTTGAACTGTACGGTGTTTGTAGTCTGAAACGGAAAGTATCATTCGATGGTTTTTAAAAATATCTTTCTTCTTGACTTTTCGGAAATAGTTTCTTTGTTAAACCTTGTCTTTAGAAAAACGATGTGTGCACAGAAAACTTAAATATGATGCTTGTTTGAAGCCAAAAGTAAAATATTTTCCAAGAACGAGACAAAATGTTTTTTATTTCAGACCTAAAATAGTTGAGAGGCATCTCAAAAATAGAATGAGCAAAAGCCGAAATGGGCTTTTGGGCGTGCCCTGTGCAGTTTGTAGTCAAAGTTGGTAAAACTGAACTTGCGTGCACCATCATACTTCGACGTTTCCTACTGTAGCGGCATTTTTACAAAAAATTATTGTTATTACAAAAACAAGTTTATTTTTTAAAAAGAATTGTAAAATGCCGGTATGGTAGGAATCGGATAAGTAGGACATGGCTTTAAGGTCGTTTTTATTTTAAAATAAGTGTTAAAAAGTTTTCAACATTTTTAAGGTTTCACTCACGAATGATTGTAGGATTATATCCACAGAGCTTATAATATAGTAAAACTTTCAGTGCACACACCTAAGTTTATCCAAATTGAACTGTACGGTTCCACATCTCTTTTTTCCGCGGATTCTAATTTTGGGACATCGCTTGACTATTTGTAGTCTAAAACGGAAAGTTTCATTCGTTCGTTTTTAAAAATATCTTTCTTCTTGACTCTTCGAAAACAGTTTCTTCATTGAACCTTGCCATTAGAAGAACGATGTGTGCAAAGGAAACTTAAATATTTAGCTGTTTTGAAGCCAAAGCCAAAAAGTAAAATATTTTCAAAGAAAGGGATGAAATGTTTTTCATTTCAGACCAAAAATAGTCGAGAGGCGTGTCAAAAATGGAATGAGCAAAAAACGGAATAGGCTTTTGGGCATGCCCTTTGCAGTTTGCAGTCAAACTTGGGTAAAGCTAAACGTGCGTGTACCGTCATACTTCGACGTTTCCTACTGTACCAGCATTTTTATAAAGAATTATTGTAATTACAAAAAAATGTTTATTTTTCAAAGAAAATTGTAAAATTTTGGTATGGTAGAGATCGGACAAGTAGAACATGGTTCCAAGAACGTTTTTATTTCAAAATAAGTGCTATAAAGTTTTCCACGTTTCTAAGATTTCGCTCATGAATGATTGTAGGATAAGATCCGCAGAGCTTATAAAATAGTAGAACTGTCATTGCATAAGCCTAGTTTTATTTAACTTGAACTGTATGGTTACCCATCTGAAACCTGAAACATAAGAGGGTGAAAGAGAAAAACCTAAAAAAGACTAAAAACATGAATGTGAAAAACCTGAATTATTAAAACCTGAAAAAAGCTGTAATTAAATATATTGAAGAACGTTTCAATAATGTTCAATTTAAATGTTTAGATTAAGATGTAAAAATAAATGCAAACCTCAATTTTTTACCAACTGCTCTTTTATATTATAAGAGACAAATAATAGTACAAAAATAGTATGAAAGTAGAAAAAATCAAATATTAATCTAGTTTTTTTTTCATGTGATCTTGAATAGAAGTCAGTAAATGTTTAAGTAAAACATTGAAAAAATGAAACATGTAAGATTTATTTTAAATATTTTCAGGATTAGTTGAAAAAATAAAAATAAAGAAAACCTATTATATTTTAGCCTTCTTCAAATCCTTCTTCTTCCTCAATAATAATATTGGGTGTATAAATAAGTTCTACCAATTTTAAGGAACTTTTGTTTTATTTATACAAATCTAACAGAATGCAAGTATTAATTAATATGGCGGCCACTGGCTTCTATTAGCGTTCCCGAACACTCAGGCAATTGGTGGATTCTATAGCGAAATAAGGCTTGATCTTTTCAGCTAAACTGTTTTGTAACGAACGAAAAAAATAGTAATATGACCGGGCAATGTCTGAAGTGTAAGCTGGATGCGGAAAAATTTCTCATTTCAATTCTTCTATGGGTTGACGGACGACGGAACTTCTATCTGGCCTAGCGTTGTCGTGCTGTACTGGTCTTCGTCCATGCTCAGAATATCATCTCTTTTTTTTTTGGATTTTTATCGCCAAACGGTTAAATTGAAAAGAGTAACACTAGCGAAATGAGAAATTTAAATAAAATTTAATTTATATTAATTAATACTTAGTAACACAAAGCGCCATGTGGGGTCGCGGGCGACCCCCGACGAGACGGCGACTGCTTCACGCGTATGCAGAAGCTGAACTAATCTACGCAGACACTTGTCAACAGTATCGATTGAAAGAAGAGACGTTCAACTAATGCCAAGGGGCACCATAGAAACCGAATTAAAAAAGGCGGCTTCAGTATAATCACGCGAAAAATGGGGTCTTTTCATACCCTGTGGGCGCTTTAAGGGTTAAAATGCGCTGCTGCTGACGAGTCAGCACGTTAAACACTCGTTGTGGATTTAGTATGAGTGCTTCACTGACTGGATCTTAAGCTGGTTGTTGAGATGACCGATTTGAATTAGAGGTTGTTCCTAATACATCATCTCTCTTATTTTTTTTCCTCAGTTTTAGTTTTAGAGGCTTTTTTTTATGTAGCTGGTTGCGGTTGTAATACTTCTGAATTTTTCTGGTGGAATTGGATGAAGTATTTCATCAGCAATCAATTTTGGCATATCATTGTTTCATAAAGATGAGCAGGTAACTTTTTTTGTATTTTCAGTTGTACAAAGAGTTGAGGGAAGAGTTGGATTTTAGGTGGGAGGTTAGGATCATCAACTATTTTTCTAATATCATTATCATCAAAATCGTCTTCCTCCGAAAGCCATAAATCATTATTTATAATAAGTGCATGATGTTGCTTCGACCCCAGTGTGGGTCACTCACTACACTTTCATTGGTTTCAAATTTATTTTCAATAGATTGCAGTGTTGATTGATTGTCCCAGTGTGAGCAACCCGGATCAGTGTCATTAGTTTGAGATTTTTTTCTAAATATTGTGGTGCTGATGATGGCTGAAAGGGTAGAACATACCACCTTGAAAGACGCTTAAAAGTTGATGATGCTGGTGGTGATGATAGAGTCGGTGGTGGTGACATAGATTTGAGAGATACATCCCACCTTGAAGGACGTTTAAACGTTGATGTTGGTGGTGATTGAGTTGGTGTTGGTTGAGTGGTTTTAGTTAAAATGGGCCCCCACCTAGTAGGACGTTTACGTTCTTCTGATGGTAGTGACGATATTGGGAAGCTTACATAAAATAATCCATAATTCTCAGGATCATACGGAACATCTGGAGGAGTGATTAGTATGTTTGATGATTTTTCCAATAAAATTTTAAATTTCATTTTTTTCACTTTTTCTAATAAATCTGATGGATACTGAGGTTTCGGAGCTTGTTGTTGTTGACATTCTTTTTTAACATCCTCTGAAGATTTTTGTTGTGGTTGCTGCCTAGATTCTAATGAGAACTGTACAAATAATGTTTAAATAAATGTAGGTTAAATGAGATGAATAAATCTATTTATTAATTTCTTAGAATTTAGGTTATTTTTACCATTTAGATTATAAGATTTCAATCTGAAAGAGTTACAGGTATGATTATGTCCGAAAAGTTTGAGGTTAGGAAAACTGTTAGTTTTTTCAAGTTAATGAATATTTCAAAACCGTATTTTAGAAAAGCTTTAGCTTAGGTCTACTGAATTCTTTTTGAATAAATGATGTATAGATATTGTTAAACTCAATTCTATACTTTTTCAGGTTGTTGAATTTAAAACAACTTTTTGGTAGGGACTATTTCGATTTATATCATTATTAGGTGCGAATCATGTCATTAATTTAAATAAATTAATAGCACCTAACTTTTCACTAATAGCTATACATGTATAAGTATATTTTTTTAGATATAGATAATATTAATATTAGAATAATGAAGTGACAGTAAAGACGATAAACTGTTTGAGGCGCTCACTGTCACTCACATAAACGAACATACACGAGACGCTAAGCTGTTCGAGGCGCTCGTGTATACACTTACACGCACTATGCAAATTCATCGACAAAATTAATAGTCAGGAACGAAAATATTAAATAAAAGATAAAGAAGGAGACAACAAAATACATTAGCAAAAACGCGCATCAAGTTAGAAATAAGAAGAGAAAGGGATTAAAAGGAATAATATCATAATATAAAAACTTCAATTTAACTCAAGCTCTCCGAATTAGGATTTCCAATCGATGTCATTTGCGATATCATTCATCTATAAAATTTAGCAACAGTACGAATTATAAACATCTGAATTAACTTGATTGATAAAAATAATATTGGATAAAGGCTATAGAAAAATAATATGATTGGAATGCCAAAAAGAGCAATGATCTTGCAACTATGTAAATTATATCAGACTTTTATAAAAATCATTCGTGGTTGCGAATATAAATTTATTGATCTCAAGAGTTGAATAAAATCGCTAATGGTGGGTCATCGAATAACTGGAAGCAGTGCGGCAGGGGAACACCGATCGGGCGAGATAATTGCAATTTGGAAAAATATGACCAAATGCTCGCTCGCAGGTGTTCGACGGCTAAAAGCAGTGCCTCTCCCATCCGCTAAATCAGAGGTAAACGACTATAATTGAAATACATTAGAAAATCAATATATCACTTGATCACGTCTTTCTCAACCTCGGTTCAGACGTTAAATTAAATTCACAAAATTTGAAAAGAATTAACAGTTTTTCCTTCTCCTCATTTATTTACTAATATTCGTTCCTGGTTAAAAATAAATTAAAAACGGACAAGTAAGAGAGGGAGTCAGTTCAAAAATCGGCTTTTACCAGCATAAACTAAAAACTCTTTTCTTTTTTTTTTTTGCGTGGGAAGTAAGTGCCTTCCGGAGGTCGGAAAGGAAGCCCGCGAGTAGGTTGCTATCCCAAAATCGGTTCCAATAAATTTCACTCATCCAGGAATAACAATCGAACTGTTTTCAAAGAGAATGGAAAAAGAACAATTAAAATTATAGAAGTAGAATTAATCTGAATTCTGCCTCCTTTCTAAAAACGGGAGAAGTGATAAGAAAAAAAGTGAATGTCGTTTATTTGGATGCAGTAATTACTAAAAAAAGCATACACAACACAATACACATACCACAGCAACATATTGTGAATATAAATTTATCCAACCTGTTTTTCATATACCCAATCAACAAAAATCCAACTACCGAAATTTTCTAAGCAAGCAATTATAAAAGCCTTGAAATAATAAGGTAGAAAGAAGACCCATAATTTATCAATATCCTTATAAAAGGGTATTATTTCAATATATAGAGTTAGAAGTATAATCATGTTAGAAAAGTTTTAGGTTAGGAAAACGTTCACTTCTAATAATAAATAATGTTATATAAATATTTTAAAAGAAATTTGTATACTTTTCCAGGTTGTGAAATTTCTGAAACTGTTTAGTAAAGACCTATTTGATTTATATTATTCTAGTTTGTAGGAACTTTCAACAGTTGAGAATCATGCAGTTTAAATTGAAAAATTTCAATCATTCAATTTAAATGTGGAGAGTTAGTAGTATAATTTTTAGAAAATATGAGGTTAAATGAAAAGTATAATTATGTTAGAAGAAGTTTTCATTCAGAAAAACTGAGATTTCCAAAAAATAAATGATTTTTTATGACACGTGCATGATTTCAGCCCTTTTCGACGCCTATGAAGCGGGGCTAAAGCTCTACTGTTTCCCCTGTTTCACCGACTGATGGTAATTTGGCACCCTAACTTACCAACATATGGAAATGATAACATGCAAATTACCGACCTCCCTGTTCCACCGACTGATGGTAATATGGCTTCCTACCTTACTGATCGATGGTAAAGTGATAATATAAAGATTACATACTTACTCTATACAACCCTCCAAGTCTCTCTGTTTGCTCGCAGCCTGAGAGCTTGCTATCAGAATGCTTACACAGCATCCCAAGATCTTGAAGGCTAACGGTGAGCCAACTTGAGAATGAAAAGAGCAACTGGTAGTCCACAATCAACCTCAAAACCAGAATTCAAATCTTTTCCTACAAAAAGATGAATTTTCAACAAAACAAAATAAATGCATAAAATCCCAATCATAGAGTTGAATTTAAAACGCAAGAGGATCAGTTTTCCACAAAAAAATGTTTTCCACTCAAAAAGAAAAAAAAAAAAATTTCCTCCCCCAACCCACTCAATGATGTGAGGGTGGATCGCGGAAGAAGGATGTGTGTATGTGTTGAATGGATGGTGCAAACCTGAGCCTAGGCCTGGAATGAAAATGACCACGAAGCATTGTACTGGAGTTTCCCTAAAAACCTAAATTAAGAACATTGTAAGGGTCCAAGAGGAACGAGGGTGTGGTTTCACACGCTTTGCTGAGCAATCACACACACACAAGCGGCAGACACCTATTCCGTTTCTCTCTCTCTTTCTATCTCACGCTCTAAAACATCGCCGTCTCATTCTCTCTCTGTGTAGCTACGCTGCCGCGAGGATGGCCAGCCTATATGCTTCACACGCGGTCTTGCCTCTTCCTTCCTCCCTATATTCTTGTAATGAGCGTGTCTCCTTCCTTGGACACAAGCAAGCTATACGCTACAACCACAGCAGTTCAATGCACCTCGACTTTCTTCTCTTTCTCTTCGTCTTTCCGCGCTATCCTCAAATAAGTCCGTCTCGCTCCTCACCCTACATGCTACCCACCATAATCTGACAGCACGAGCACGTGAGCATCAAAACAATACCACGTGGTTACTCAGCAATGGTGCGATGCTAAAATGCCCAATTCCTTATGCAAAAAAATCCAAGTTGGGAATGATTGATACTAACTCTAAGTTGAAAATTCCAACCTGCATTAGCCCTAATGCAAATTGAATAGCAAATTTTAGCGAAGTACTTGCCCGGGTCAACGGAAGTTTATCTTTAATATTTTTGGTATGGGAACATGAGTGAACCGCCGGGATCGATAAATTGACCGGGAGAATTCGAATTTTTCGATTCGGACGTTAAACTAAAAAGAAAATCTCTATCCGACCGGAGTAAAAGCAGTAACTTGGACTGGACAATCAGGCATGGGCCGGAACTACCCACACTTTTGTCCATCTGACGTCGGGTGTTACGTCCCGAGCTAAAGGCGAGGGTAGGTTGGTAAATGATTTTAATGAGGTAGGCTAGTGAGCTGATTATGTCAGGCTGGTAAGACCTGACAAATTATTTGTTTGTGGGTACGTTTGTCTCTTGTCAGCTCTGTGCGAACTGCGTTAAACCAGTGCTCAAAATAACGAAAAGATAGTTATGATAGTAAATGATTTATTATAAAGATAATAGATAAGATTGACAGTTACATAAATTTAGACGTACATATACCTTCTTACTCGTAGAAGGGCAATAGAGAGTAGTAGATTGTCGCTTGCGTCTATATAATCGGAGGACAACGGCAAGGTCCTCTCGCAGAGTTGATTTGTCCCTTGCGTCTCTATAACCGGAGGACAACGGCAAG
Source organism: Andricus quercusramuli (assembly GCA_932178445.1). Classification (NCBI taxonomy): domain Eukaryota; kingdom Metazoa; phylum Arthropoda; class Insecta; order Hymenoptera; family Cynipidae; genus Andricus; species Andricus quercusramuli. Next base: position 46,448 of record CAKNXH010063716.1, on the reverse strand, counting down.
ATCCTCACGCAGAGTGGGTTTGGGTACTAGCGAAGGAGTTCACAAGCACAATTAACCCGTAGAGCGATACAGTGTCCTATATCAGCTACCGAATCCACTCTTGAGTTCTTTTCACGGACGTATAACACAGCGAACTTTACCCGGATTAGACTCACACGACGATTGAAACCGAAGGGACTTAGTTCACAACTTGATGATTCGTTACTTAGTTCTCGAAGACTTGAAGTACGCGATTCGTGTATCGAAGTTGTCACTATGACTGCTGGGAACGTAGCACGCTACTTTTATATCGAACTTGTCGGTATGACGGTCAGGAAGGTAAGACAAATGGCAAGGGTTGCGCTGGGGTTTATATACACCTTGGACTTCGTAAAAGTCACGTACGATTTACAAATTGGTTGTTTGACACGTACGATTTACAAATTGGTGGTTTGGCACGTACGAGTAAATAATATTTCCATTCTCCGAGACTTCCGGTGATCGCTAGACTGTTTTCAAATCCGCGAGAAGTTATTTGATACTTTCAACTGTCCGTATTGTGTGCCGAACAGTTCGCGCGGATGACTCATGCTATCGTCAGCAACCGTGGACAGTGGTCGCGCATCTCGACTCTTGACCTATCACGAGTTTGGATTCTTTATGCTACCTATAAGCGACATCTTTAGTCAGACACTTTGGTCGCATTATTGTCTGACTATATGCATGTTTCTCCACTAGGTGGGTTACACATTAACAGTAACAATGATATGACATTATGTCGATAAATTATAACCTTAATTCACACATACACGTGCATTGATATTCCATATAATTAGTTTTGACTTTGCTATTGGATTAATAGGAATATGCGTACATTTGTATGATATTAAATATACTTAATTATTTTATGGCGATAGAGTCTGCAATTACAATTTCTTATTAACTGAACGTGTGCTAAGTTATCGCTATTCTCTGAGTTCTTATCCTCCCATGGTAATACTTTAATTATCTTGTGTTCTCTTTCTTACCGTTCGTAGTACAGTTACCATATCCAGGTTCAAACACAGAGAAGATCAAGAGGACTATGGTTTGTAGTTGATGGAGTTAGCTTGAAGGATGTCTGATGAGGTAGGTTGCGCCTAGTTGGGCGTTACAATAAAATTTTAAAATTTCGGGATGTAACACGGGATCAAGAATCTGATAGAAGTTTTTACTGATAAAACTTAGTTCATAAGACGCAACCACGTCCTATCCCTGGCACCGAAATTCTAACTTTCGAACACGAAACGGGAGTGAGCTGCTGGAATCGATGGGTTTTAGCCACTAAAATTTGGGTTCGCGGTCCGGACGTAAACTCTTGAAATCTCTATCCGACGGAAAGTAGGACCGTAACGGGAAGTAGATATACTGTATGTATCACGTAAAAGCGAATTCATGGGGAGTGACAGGTATTCGCGCTTGTTTGTGTGTGTAGCGAATACCCCAAATGACTAAAGTGGGTAAATAAACCCACGAAAGTGAAAGCTTTTCGCCCGCTCCATTAAAGGGAGGGAAAAATCAGAAGTCACCTTCGTTCATTCTGGATTTAGTTTTCCTTTCTTCGACAACTAGCGGTAGTTCTGAACATCGATATTAGTAAGCTGTATCATTCCTTGTTTTTTTTTCTTTGATAATTTTCTTTCTTTTTTTCTTCTCTTGCCTGTTGACACATTCTAGCCGTTGTAGAACGTGCCCTTTCTGAATCCCAGTATTTTTCGTTTGATTTATTTATAATTTTATTTTTCGTGTAAAATGAATCTCGACATTACTATGAAATTTTGAGACTCAAAATTTATTTCGGGTTTGGAGTAATCGCGAAATCCTCACTTCTTTATAACATCCGGGACAGCGACTCGCAGTCCGAGACTAGGGCTACCAACCAACACAAAAAATAAATACAGGAAAGACGAGTCTGTCGTCCTTTCTTCAGTTTTGCAGAAGCCTCCCCCCAACGTGCTAACTTCAGGCAGGTTTTACTTTCAGGAACTTTTCATGGATTCAAAAATAAATTTTTGAATTAGTTTGTACGTGAAAAACTAATGGTGGTAGCGGTGGGGCCCACCCATGAACTTTTGAAAGATAAGTACTTCCAGGTTAAATCAAAACCCTGTGGCACTAACTTGCCGGGGACATCGCAATAACTTGCTCGGTATTTTTGATTTGGCCGTATTTCGCTATCTAGCGATATACCAGCTTTTGGTTTTAGAACTATTCTCGTGCGGAGTATTACCATCCGTAATCAGTCATTACACCTTGTGTCTGAGTTGAGTGCCTCTTCAACACTTAAACATACATGTAGGCGTCGCGTATGCAGTGAACCGGCTAAAGGAGAGATACACAGGTGCGAGAACCGAAATAATGACGAGCGGGAAAGCAATTGTGCCAAGCGTAACTTCCTAAAACTCCCGCTCTCCTGATACTCGCGAGACCCGCAAAGCCAAAAAATAATAATCATTATAAACAATTATTATTTAGATGAAAATGTTGATATATATATATATATATATATATATCAAATTATTAGGAGTACTAAGGCTACCTAATTTCAAATTTTCGATCAAATCGGAAAGACCTTCGAAAATTTTTATAATAATTATTGCTAGCTAAAAATATTTAACACAAAAACAACATAAATCATACACAAAATCAAGATTGTTGATCTAGTAATAAATATCCAAATAGATATTAACAATGCCAGAATAGTCAATCGATATCTAGAATTTCACGTGCACTCTCAAGTGCATATCTCCGAAGAGACGGGTGAAAGTGACAATTTTCGAAATTTTAGTGAAATTTGATTGAAATTGTCATTTTGACTATTGTCTTTAAAAAATTATGCTCAACAGTGGGATATTCGATCTGTCTTTCCTCTAGTTGAGTGCTTTCAAAATTAGTGAAAATTATTTAGCATCTAAATAAAATTATTCTTGATTACTGTTACGAGCCAATTCACATAGCTACATACTCGTAACCTGAAAGCTTTTGCATCATGCTGACGCAGCATTCCATGCTCTCGAGGAATTAGCCTGCGAGCTGACCTCGGGAATAATGAAATATAATTTGAAATATATATTAGCTCTCTTTCCCTTCGGGAAAGATTTGAGGACTCAAACGCTATTGCCCTTCAGGACCAATGCCCCCCCCCTTTTTAGATATGTATAGGCTAAGGAACGAGGTAGTTACGTGAGCTACCCCCATGATTACAAGTACGAAAAGACGAACGAAGGGAGAAACAATGAACCGCCAGCGACAGAACGCACCGGCATGCATGCACACATGGATACGCACTTCGAACACCATGTTCGATTTCTCTCTTGCACAGGCCGCGTATGTCGCTGTCTCTTTCTCGCGAATGACCAGGCCACACAGTGCGAATTGAAATTATTTTAAAAATCATAATTATAAAGACTATAAAGAATGGTGAAAATTCCTGAACCCGCAAATTCTGACGAGGTTCCTGTCTCGCAGGTGCAAAAGGTCCACGTTAAGAAATTTAGCTGCCTCGCAACACAAACTTGCGAACGCCGCTTCAAGTCTCCAGGAATTTTCCTTCCACCTCTATCCACATTTTTCCAATCAGCGAAAATCCCTTCCTTCCTAGCCAAAATTACGCAACTCTGCTAATATCCCTACCTAGATCACCCCAACTATGAACTGTCGAGGTACATCGGACAGAAATCAAAATTGCAGTAACTTGGGCAACCTGGCACGAGCCGGAACTACCCAGACATTTGTCCGTCTGAGTCGGGATAAAGATAACCGAAGTAATTTTCTGTCATTGGGAAATCTAGCCCATAAGCCATAAGCTTCTTTCCGGGTCAACGAAAATTGTTCATATTTTCGGTACAAGAAAGCAGGCGGACTGCCGGGATCGATGGATTAACCGGGAAAATTAGTTTCCTTCAATCCGGAAGTAAAATTAAAATCAAAACTCCGTCCGGCGGGAGGCAGGTCCGTAACGGGAGTTTCATAGTACGTCGCGTGCTATCCGTTATGTGTAAAGAACAAAATTAAGACAATCAAAGTAATTTTCTATCATTGGGAAATCTAGCCCATAAGCCATAAACTTCTTTCCGGGTCAACGAAAATTGTTCATATTTTCGGTACAAGAAAGTAGGCGGACTGCCGGGATCAATGGATTGACCGGGAAAATTAGATTTCTTTAATTCGGACGTAAAATTTGAATCAAAACTCCGTCCGGCGGGAGGCAGGTCCGTAACGGGAGTATCATAATACGTCGTGTCCTATCCGGCCTGTGTAAAAACGAAATTGAGATTAGTCCAGAAGGAATCACCCCTTTTCGAATCTCAAAACGAAAAGGAGTGATCTCGTCGTAAAGACTATAATTCACTTTCATGGAAAATAGAAACCCTGTCTATTTCTCATAAAAGCGAATTCGGGAGTACTCGCGTGTGATCTGTGTATAGCGCGAACTCAAGGGACTAAAGTTAATTATTGACAAATAATTAACGTAACATTTTTAAATCTTGCCCGCCCGAGACGGGAAAATCAACGAAGGGTACGTTTGTTCCCCTTCTATCGCTTTTTTACTCTCCAGCGATAGACTTAAGACCAAACACAACGGTAAGCATTGTATCTTTTCGATTGTACTTTTTATTGTGAGTTTTAAGGATTTTTAAATGGTGTGAAAACGAATTAGGAAATCAAAATATAAAACTTTCAATGAGCTAAATAGCTGATACGTTTTTCTTGGCTTCGCCTGTCACTTTCTCTTATTTAAGTAAGATTTTCAGGGACAACTCCCAGTTTGGGGAACGCCCCCCCCCCCCCCCCAAGGAAATTCGAATTACTCAAAATTTCTATCTGTTATAACCTCGGAAGTTTAGGCAGCTTTTACCGGGAGTTATATGTATGAAACAAAAGGGTTATTTTTATCGTACGTGACAAACTTATGGTGGCAGCGGTGGGGCCTACCCTTGCTGTTGCCCCCACTCGGCTTATGCTACTAGCAACTTTTGTTACTAGGCGGCTATAAATAAGTTTCCTTAAACACAATTTTTATAAACAAATTTGTCAAAATTCAGAATTTCATGTGTGACTCATCGTTCCCAATTATGGTAGCAATGCCACTAGGTGAATAATCAGATGAACTTACGAAAAATGAGTACTTCCTTGTTAAATCAAAAACCCATGGGCATTAACTTGCCGGGGACCTCGCATTAACTTGCTCGGTATTTTTGATTTGGCCGTATTTCGCTATCTAGCGAGATACCGGATTTTGCTTCCAGAACTATCCTCGTGCGGACTATTACCAGTTCCCAACTATGGTACGGCGTTAAAATGTCTAATCTTCCGGGTAGCAGTAATACTAACAATAAGCCAGGATACCGCTCAGGGATACAATTGCGGGAAAAACGAACGAAAGATTCTGTCGCGGTAAAAACTGAAGTTCGAGAACCCGAAACCGAGCCAATCGTTTTTGTAATCCCTAACGTCTCAAAGGAAATACTTGAGGAATTGCAAGGTCAAGGGGCGCGCTTTGGCAAAGAGGAGGGAAGGAAAAATCTTTTTAATAAGGGTGGTCGAGAATCACAGAGAATTCAGCGGACTTCTGTCTTTTTCACTCTCTTCTCTTACTTATTTTACCTCATTAAGACTCCATGATAAATCATAATAGAAACATGTTATCCAACCATAGCTCACTTTCTTAAGGGGAAATGGTACCGTAAAGTCTGAATTGAAAGTAATTTCTATTCCGACTCGGTAAGCTTTCAGCTGCATGAGTGTATGCGTAGACTTAAGGCTCCACTGCTCATGTCGAAGATTTAAGCGCATCATTACCTCCTTCACGGATAAGAAATACCGGAAAAGCCGGACCGAAATCATTTTTGACCTCAATCCGGATTTGATCAGGATGGGAAAGTGGTACTGTAAAGTCTGAACTGAAAAATAAATTCTATTCCGACTCGGTAAGCCTCCAGCTCCGTGAGTGTATGTGTAGACTTAAGGCTCTGTTGCTCACGTCGAATAGTAGGCGCACCACTATCCTTTTCACCCGTGATTCAGGACGAGAAAGCCCCAGTTAACAATCCATCTCGATCATTGGTTCCGCGAAAGACGTGATTGAAATCCTGAATATTACACGGAGTACCTCATGAATCCTCCTAAAGGAGGAGAATCCTTCCCACCACCCCACAAGAGAGGGAAGAGGACTAGGGGAAAACGCCAGTACGCCGCTGAATCTCGCAAATCGGTAATATACCGTAATCTCATCTTTCCGGAAAACAAAAGTAGTTCCCATATGCGTAGTTCAGCTGACGATTCGACCTATAAATCCGGGACCTATAGCTGGAAACGTGAATCCAACTGGGCCTATCACGACAATTGATTTGGAACTAGAAGAAGCCCTTCAGCAAAGGAGACGTGCCATCTTGGAAGAAAACCACCGCAATCACGCAGTCGAATATCCAGAACGCGAAGTCGCTCCCCTCGCAGGATCCATAAACGGCTATATCTCTGATGACGATACGGTTATCATGGAACCAGAAATCGAAATCCTAGATTAGATGTCCGACACCGTTCTCGGGAATTTAGGAAGTTAACTCAAATTCCGGTATGTTTCACGAAATCCTAGCCTTAGAACCAATCGTTGAAAATTTAGCCAAGGGTTGTTCCAATCACAGATCGATTTAACCAATCAAGTCCGCTAAAACAAAAGAGAAGAAAGTTAAAATTAAGGCCGAATAAAAATTCAGGTGTGGCGAACCATCGCCACCTTTATCCTAAAAGAAAGAGGTAGATTAATGCCGCCCTTCGTAGCCGAATTTGCATCTTCAATCGGGAGGCGATTGCCCACCTCCGTCGAATTGCACGGCGACGATTTTCAAGAAGGGTTTGCTGAACTAGTTTTTAATTGGAATACGAATAACAAATTTATAAGCAGGTGTAGTCTCAACGTCCCCTATCTCGACACCCCCGAATACGACGTCACCTTGGAGAATAGGACATTACGAGTAGTGAGAAAATTGGGTTCAGAAATTAGAGAAGCGAGTTTCCACTTTTTTGTTATTGCTAACCCAGAATCGATTGGTCTAAACCAAATCGGAGGTATAGCGGGAGTAAGAGTAATCGAACACTTATCCGTGATACACGGATTTTCCATATACTAATCTGAGGAGACCTTTCTGAAATCCGGATCAATATCTCTCCACTTGGACGAACTCTCCGGCAGAATAGCCAAGTTGAAGGTCAAGAAGGCCACCAGCATAAGCTGCGCCCGCGAAAACTACTTAGTCTCTCTCAAAGGAAAATTCCACTACTGAAAATCCCTACCCCGGGCGACACCAACGACTCATACTTGGACAGGAGTACTAGTCTCCTGGGAGTCGATCCCAAAATTACCATCCAAAATCCGACATTGAATATAGACACGGCTGCGGCAATGGCCTCGGTAATGGAGTGCATGACGCTCCAGCAAAGCACCTACCACATTCCGCAGTTCGATGGGAAAACTCTTAGGCTTAAGGAGTTCCTCCAAGATATCGCAAATGGCGCGGTACATATTACAGAGGCAAATGAGCCCGGATTCATCAAAATCGTCCTCAGCAAATTAAAGGGCATTCCCCGTGACAGTGTTAGAGACAAACGCTTCAATAAGGTGAATGACTTGATCGCACACCTGAAGAAGTGGTTTGCCCCTACCAAAAAATACCAGTGGTATTTCGAGAATATAGTCAACCTGCGTATGCGCCAGAACGAGTCAGTCAGGGACTATTTCGATAGAGTTCAAGACCTTCTAAGTGGTGCTTGACATGCAATTGAGGAAAAATACTCCAAGGTCTATAACTTGGGGCTCGCTGATAAAGCAAAGGAGAGCAACATTATAATGGGGCCGGTGACGGATGTCGCACTCGATGCATTCGTAAAGGGACTTTCAGATGAAATGTCCACCTTTGTAGACACCAGAAATCCCAAGGATCTCGTAGAGGCACTTGATCATGCCCTACATATCGAGGAAAGGCAGAAGCAACTGGAGAGAGCCAAGAGTCATCTCTCCGCCTATCCTATCTCCCGACCAAGGGAGGAAGTCCACGATCGATCACGTTCACCGAGCCCCTATTCAAGGCAAATGGAGAGAAAGGACAGACGGGAAACGCAGGGATCAGAAAGGATCGGACCAAGCAAGGGCCTGATAGACTATCCCATCTAGCTTCTGCAGAATACCCTGCTCCTTACGTCCCTTACCCCCATCAATATCCCTATCCCTATCCACCTTCCTTTCCCGCGAACATTCCTTACCCTTATCAGTATCAGAGTTTCCTCATTTTTTTCTATAAGAGATCTAGAGCCTCGGTGGCTCAGTTGGTTAGACGCTCGGACTTCACCTCAGAGGTCCGGGGTTCGATCCCTGAGCCGGTACCTCTTGAAATTTTTCTATGTACCTTTCCCGAGGTTCTGGTGGTTCGGAACCCACCTTAAGCTGTAGGTCCCCCCATCATGCACTTGAGTGCAACCCAGTCCGTGAATGATGGGGTAAAAAAAACCAGGCTTTGCCCAATATGTCAGGGAACACGCTCTTATCAGATCACTTGATTGCATTATAATATTGCGTCCGTGACTGATAATATATACCGGGACTACCCCGTGCATAATATTCAAACACACAAAAAATCCAACTCTAACCAAAAATGTCTTCGACATATTGGGCAATAACCATCTTAAGCCTGAGAGAAAAATGAGTTTCCTCATTTTTTTATAATAGGGGAGCCTCGGTGGCTCAGTTGGTTAGACGCTCGGACTTCACCTCAGAGGTCCGGGGTTCGATCCCTGAGCCGGTACCTCTTGAAATTTTTCTATGTACCTTTACCGAGGTTCTGGTGGTTCGGAACCCACCTTAAGCTGTAGGTCCCCCCATCATGCACTTGACTGCAACCCAGTCCGTGAATGATGGGGTAAAAACCAGGCTTTGCCCAATATGTCAAGGCACACGCTCTTATCAGATCACTTGATTGCATTATAATATTGCGTCCGTGACTGATAATATATACCGGGATAACCCCGTGCATAATATTCAAACAAACAAAAAAATCCAACTCTAACCAAAAATGCCTTCGACATATTGGGCTGTAACCATCTTAAGCCTGAGAGAAAAATGAGTTTCCTCATTTATCATGGTAGCTCTAAGAAAGCATCCAGAGGCGACTGGTGTCACCTTCAACACTCACGGCCGCTGTGTAAGGATAACAGCGGCAAAGCCAAACTGCAAACTACATCATGCTTCTAATTTTGTACCTACAACATCATCGTAAATGATTTCAAACAACGTATTGAAATAACTTTTAACATCCTGATCTCATCAGTCACTTGACTTAGTCCGTGGCTATGACGAAAAACCGGGTTCATCCGAGAAAAAGTATGAAAAAAAAATAAAAATAGATCTTAAGGCGTAGGGATGTGGCGACCCCATCGCCCGAGAGCTCCTGCTCTCGCAGTCAGCCGCGTTGCTTTGGGCTAACTCCCCAATGCAACGAATTATGCGGTTACGACACAAGTATCGCGCAGTGCCACCCGCAATAGGCGTCTCTCGGATGGAGGCCATGGTTCAGTTGGGAGTGGCAATAGGAACGAACCGAGGCGACGACCAGGCAATGACCCCGGACAAACGCGAGAACATCGATTTAAATGGTCGGACCAACTCAGGAGGGACCTTCTTACCTGTTGGCAAAGAAGCTCATCGGCGCGGAGAGGATTCATGAAGAGGTTGCATGACCGTTGGGGCAATATGCACCCGGAATATGCTCATTAAACGCCTCAGTATTTAAGAGATCAGGTATCCTTCTTGCGAAAAAACGGATATGAAGCTGTTTATCAACAGGAAGAGGAGCAACATCCTCCAGCGAACATTCCACCCGTTCCAACAAGACCACCTTTGCAGATAGCCGATAATGTCAACATGAGAAGTAGGAGATCTATCCACCAAAAAGTCTTCCTCAGGATGGACAAATTAGCTGAAGCTAATACTGCTCTCCGCGATTTGCTCCCCGAAGATGTTAATCTCTGGAATCTGAACTGTGTAGTTTACGAGAAGGCGGTCTCCCTGCTTAGCGACGATAGAAGTAACGAAACTTCGGTACGTCTGAGTAAGACACGCGAGCGTATTGCACAGCTTCAGTTCAAAATTGAAACGGCGAGACGGCATGCATCAAATGTTCAGTGCGTGATTAGCTACATAACATCAAATAAAAAGTTCACTCCAAAAGTTAGGGCACTTGCTCGAAACTTGAGGAAAGCAAATCACACGCTGAACAAGTGTAAACTGTCGACCATCAAGCAGGACTGGACGCATAAAGTAAGATCTCTTTCAACAGCGAAACAGCGCCTTGAACGGCGAGTTAAGTGGATTCAGGAAAATTCCACCTTTTCTACTAATCCTTCCCGTCTGTTCAATAAAGCGTCATGTGTAGTTAAAAATCCGCCTAGTCGAGAAGAGATTCAAGTCTTCTGGGAGCAAGTATATGGAGATACTTATCAGCTAAATGAAGACGCTTCTGATATATCACTCTTTCGTAACTTTTGCCAAAGGCAAAGGTTACAAGAACCAGAGGAAGAGCGTCCACTCATTACTGCTGAAGAAGTGAAGAAAGTTATCGCTAGAACTAAGAACTTTTCGGCGCCAGGGCCAGATAAAATCAACAACTTTTGGTGGAAGAAGTTTACTTTTACGCACCAACATCTAGCTCGTATATTTACTACTTTCTTAAACGGAGAACAACCCGTCCCGCAGTGGCTAGTGGAAGGACGCACGGTATTGATCCCTAAGGCCGGAGATTCGTCATGTCCAAAGAACTACAGGCCCATAGCTTGTTTAAACACCAGCTACAAGCTATTCACTGGCATCCTCAAAGAGAGGATATTGACATCTATCGAGCCGGTATGGAGTGTAATAGTCGAACAACGTGGATGCAAGAGAGGGCTGGCAGGTTGCAGGGAGAACCTGTTAATAGACAGGTGTATTACACAGGACTCGATCAGGTATCGACGCAATCTGTCCATGGCTTGGATTGATTACCGTAAGGCATTCGATAACACGAACCATGAGCTACTTATCAAGCTCCTTGAGTGCATGGAGGTGCATCCAAAAATAGTGAGATGCATAAAAGAGCTTATGCTCTTGTGGCGGACAAGATTTGTCATAACATTTGACAAAAGACAAGTGACTACAAGCTTTGTCACATATAAGAGGGGCGTCTTTCAAGGAGACTCTCTAAGTCCGATACTTTTCTGCATCTCCCTCTTGCCTCTATCTATTGTGCTCCGAGGCAAAAGCTCTGGATACCTATGTAGCCCGCCGAACAGAAGAGAATATAAGGTCAACCACCTTTTATACATGGACGACCTTAAACTCTTTGCTTCCTCAAAAAAGGACCTTAACATCCTTGTAGATGCGGTAAATAGGTATTCTAAAGCGATTGGCATGAGCTTCGGACTGGACAAGTGTGCTTGCGTCCACCTACACCAAGGAAGACTAGAAACTACATCATCCAGTGACGATCAGGATGTTCAACTCATAGGCGGAAATACCATTCAACATCTTGGTATTGGAGAAACATATACATATCTTGGAATACCGCAAGCGGAAACCCAAAATGTGCATAACTTGAAAACGGCCCTTGGAAAAAGGTATCGCCAAATTCTTAGAAAAATTTGGGCTTCCGAATTATCTGGAAAGAATAAGATCCAGGCGACCAATATGCTGGCCGTTCCTATACTGCTCTACACGTTTGGTGCAGTAAAATGGAACGTCAATGAGTTAAAACAACTTGATCGAAGCACACGCAAGATGATGACAATACAACGAAGTCTTCATCCTAGATCTTCCGTACGTCGAATATATCTCCCTCGAGATAAAGGGGGTAGAGGATTGCTAAGCTTAGAGTGTCTTCATCGAAGAACGGTTCTGGCTACAGCCTGCTCAGTTCTAAAAAGCACGGATTCCCTTATGCGACTCGTACATCAACATGAAGTCGCCAATGCTGCGGTGTTTCTATACCATGCAGCAGATAGGGCCGCAGAGGAGCTTGACCTCCCATTTGATTCCAGCAACATTACACATGGCCTAGCATCACTAACACCTCTGGTGCTCAAAAGTCGTATACAGGAAGCAGAACATACGCTCCTACTAAGAGAACATGCTGAGAAACCCCTCCATGGTAAGTTCTACGGCATCCTACGTAGAGAAGAGCTCTCGATGGGTCTGTCCAACATGTTTCTCAAGTCTGCTGGATTGAGATCGGAGACCGAGGGATTTCTTTTTGCCTGTCAAGACGGCGTCATAAATATGCACGCTGCGCGTACATAGAGAGACACAATGCAGCTCTAAAAGTGATATATTACCATCTTAGGCATTTCTATGGTGTTGATCTATTGCCCGTCTTGCCATACGCCCAGGGGGAACTCGAGTCAGTTGTGGAGAATGATCAGTGTAAGATCTACTGGAATTTCTCATTCTCAGCCACTCAACGTATCAGTGCTACGAAGCCTGACATTGTCCTCCAAGATCTGAAGAACAAGATCATTTACGTGATTGAATTCTCGGCACCAGCCGATGGCAATATTACGGCAAAGGAGGGAGAAAAACAGGCGACATATCAAGCACTTCTTTTCGAGCTGAGTAGGCTGTACCAAGGCTACAAAGTCCATCTTATAATTCTCATAATCGGCTGCCTTGGAGGTATGAAAGCTTCATTTATTAGCCAAGTCAACAAGATTCCGGCTTGCCAGCGTCAGGCTCATTTCATCGCGAACCGGATGCAAAAGGCTGTTCTCCTGGGATCACTCCATCTGGTCCGTCAACACTGTTCCTCTTAAATTCTACAAAGATTGGTAGCTCTAAAAAAGTATCCAGAGGTGAAACCTTCATCTCCAACTGTCTTGTCTGCCGCGTAAGGTCATCCGCGGCTAGAGACCTGACTCCAGGGAACAGTGTTGCCCGATGTTATCACGCGTAAATTTCCCGCTCTTGCTTACCTTCTAGGACAGAAGGAGCAGAAGTGGATGACGTACACGTTCCAGTAGCTTTGGGATTGGTTTCTTTAAGGAATCATGATCGAAGCTTCCGGAGCCTACAACTTCTCTATAATAAATAGATCTTTATTATGAACCCAGTCTACAAACAAATTTAATACACAAAAACAGATGAACAATAGGAACATAAAAGGCAGAGGTTCAGCTCAAGCTGCTTTCCAACCTATCCTTCACACTTCACACAAGTACCCTTCACACTTTCCAGCACCCTCATTCCCCCAGGGGTATCCAACGGACAACAGTGCTAGGACCAACCCTTCATGGCAGAGGTACGGGAAATCGATTAATAGTACGACCCCACCTAGGTTGAATTCACCCGGACTACCCGGAAATTTAAACTTGCAACAGACTCCTCGCTTAGACGCGGCGAAGAGTCAGCCGACCCCACAGCGCCCCCAAAAACATGTTCACTTCCCGGAGAAAACCATAGGGTCCTATGAGCAGGAACCAAAATAGAAGGCTCCCCTGTCGTCACATTAACGGCACCGGAACTACGACATCCAAAATCCAGCTTTCTAGTAGACCCGGGATCAGACGTAAACTTAATAAAGATTAAAAACCTGCTGCTGGAATTAAAATACGACCCTGACAAGGCCGTTCTGATGACAGGAATAAATTCAGATCCCGTTAACACAATTGGAATTATAAATCTTGCACTATTCGGTACTCCAGTCGAATTCCACATCGTGAATAATGATTTCCCAATATCTCCACGCCCCGAGGGCATTTTGAATATCTGCGCATGCCCAATGGGATCAAGAACGCCCCTTGTTACATCCCGAGCAGAGGCCTCGGTGGCTCAGAGGATAGCGCGTCGGACTTCCATGCAGGAGGTCCCGGGTTCGATCCCTGAGCCGGGTACCAATGGAAATTTTTCTATGTACTTCTACCGGGGCTTCGCTGGTTCGGAACCCACCTTAAACTGTAGGTCCCCTCAGAAAAAGCTGGTATCGTACCCAGGTGGGGCCCCATGTCGAGGGGAATAGCCTTGGAGGTCGAAGCCGATTCTGTGAAGACTCGAAAATGAGTCAGCGTTCATCTTACGCTTGGGAGATTCTATAGGAGGCACCACGCTCGATGGTCGCTGGCCGATTTCGAGTAATGAACACACAAACATACACTGACATAACACACCAGGACAGTGCTTCGAATCTGTGCATCTGCCTGATGACCTCAGAGGAATGCCTGGAACCTGAGAGGTACAATCTCAGAACGTTGATAACAACGGAAACCACCGAGATCCAAAAACACTCGGTGAAGGATGGCCGGGATCGGAGTACTGCCTTGAGAATGAACACGGGTGTGGCACAATAGGCTTCTTAGCTTGAGCGCCAGGGGTGGGGACCTCACGAAGCCCTCCCCGCCTACATTACAAACTAACTAACTAACTACATCCCGAGCAAAGGCGAGGGTAGTTTGGAAAAAGGTTAGGATGAGGGAGGTTACAAGGGCTGATTAAATCAGGTTGGTAAGGCCTGACTATTTATTGTTATTGTGGGGTTCGTTTTCACTTCATCAATCCGAGGGGATTGCGATTATTCAGAATGACAGTGGTTTGCTAATATAATTATTCATTATAACAGGAGAATAAGGATGAATTGCAATGTGATTAAAAGTAAAACTTACATTACCTTTCAGTGCGAAAGGGCAAGAGAAGATTGATTTATCGATGGTATCCCCGATTCGTTGCAGAATATCGATGGAATTCTACCGAGTGTTTGTTTCAATTAACTTTCACGAATAACTTCGAGGTCAATTAGTACGACGACCGAAAGCCGAAGGGACTTTATTTTCAAAACTGGACTCCACGTTACTATTTCGCGGTGAGGTAAAAGTACACGGCTTAATCAAGGCGGTTCGTAAATGATGTGGGCAGTACGACTGTTCAAACGATAAAGACAACCACCAGGGATGAGTTTGGGGTTTATATAGTAAAAGGCTTATTCAAAAGTCACGTACGATTGAAATTTACGAAAGTCACGTACAATTGAAAAGTTTACAAGATTCGTATGAATCAAGGAATGTTCGCATGAGTAATGCTTGATAGTCACGTACTAATTTGCATTTAACAATTATGTTTATGCCTCAATTTTATGTATTGAACTTATCCCGTTTTCAATTATATTGATTTGGGTATTGATTATCGATGATAAGTTCTGTTACACTTCTCTTGTCCTTTTCCGACCAATTTCTTAATTCTAAATAATAGTTGTTTACACATGCAATATATGTGTTTGCAACTATTTGGTTACATTATGTATTTTTATAATTATTCGATTGAAATTAGTTTACGTACTGTAATGGTACATAATTAACTTATCTTACTTGGAAGATATAGCATAAGGCTCTACGTTAATTTAATTATCCTAGCAGGTCGGTATGCTCATGGAATTACCTCGCTAACTAGCTCGCGCTTTCCTTGTTATTGACCGTCGCTCATTTATCATTCGTCATGCGTGGGTAATTAGTTTCGGCTGACTGCTTAAGTCATTACCTACTGTGGTACGTTTACCACTTCGGTGTTACTACACAATTAAAATTTTTTAAAAATAATTTGGGGATGTAACAGTCCTCTCTCCTTGAATTCTTCATCTTCGTCGATGAGTTTTTGCCAGGTGATTGTTACTTAACGTTTGATGATTTCCACGATAAAGTTTTCTTTGATCTTTATTCAGATTTTTCATATTTTCAATAACGTAGCACTATTCTACAGACTGGAAAAATTCATGAGTCTAGTGTAAAATTGTTTATGTTTAAATTGAGTAGAATTTAATTTCCTCATGGATAGTTTCCTCCGTAAAACCATGCAAGAAAAATTCATTCATATCGAAACTAAGAGTTCAAATCGATCTCACGTCTTGGTTCGTTAGTAAAAATTAATGTAATGAGAAAAGAGGGAGAGAAGGGAAAAAGTCAACCAAAACCAACCCGAGCTCTATGACGTCACGTCCGTGGTAATGTGTGTCCCTTGCACCTTAGCGGTTACCGGGTCTTACGGCTCAGTGGTTAGCCGCTGAACCCGCGCGCTCAGGATCGATAGTTCGCGTCTTGTGGAGTGCAAATTTTTATTTTATTATTTTTTTTTTATCTTTTCGTTTGCATGGAGGCTTGTCCGTTAATTTCCTCTTTTAGGCCAATTTTCTTTTTCCAAAGGATTGTTATTTTAATTTGCTCTCTAGCTTTATATGTGTTTTTAGAATTTTAGTTATGCGAATTTTAGGACAGTTTCGATTTTGTTAAATTCAAGTTTATTGTCGCATTTTTCAAGATTTTGTACCTTCGCGAAAGTGTTTTTCAAAGTGTAATTTGTTCTGAGTTGTTTTGATATGTGACTCATGAGGTGAGTGTAATTTCATCTTTTTTTTTATATGTGAATGCTTAGACGTGCAAGGGTCCAGGTGTTATCTTGCTTTGTCGTTCATCGGATTTTGCTGTTGTCAGCAAATTTTTGCAGGCTGATTTGGATGCTGGTCGTTGCCTATGCTGCTGAGATGATCAGTATCCTTTAGTGCAGCCATGGAGTATGCTTCAAATTCCTCGACTTCTTCGGAAGAAACCCTTCCATACGAGGATTTTTGTCAGGAGCAGGGGGTTCCTCTGTGTCTTACTGCTGGGTCAGCAGTTCCTCTGAATCCTGGTAAGTGAATTTGTATTGTTTATTCGTGGGTAGTGTTGCCTGTGAGACAGGCATGTCATCATCAGATAACTCTGACTTCTCTCAGGCCATCGCGGATTTTGATTTATCGCTTTTAGACTCAGTTTTTCCGGAATCGAATATAGAATCAGTCGCACAGATTCTTGGGGGTGCTTTTGCGCGTTTCCACTTTGGAATTAAAAATCTTATTCTGGCTAACCGCGAGCTATTCCTTTTGTTTGGATCTCTTGTTACCACCGGTTAAATGTGGGTGTTGTTTTTTTTTCTTTTCTTTACTTCGTGATCTAATAGTTCACTTTTATTCTTTTTTTATATTTCGTTCCAACAAGTTCTAATTTTCCTTAACTTCGTGTGTTTCCGATGCTGTGGTGGAGAGGAGAACCAAGAAGGTTTCCCTAGGAAAATTCCTCAGGGAAATATACTCCATGTCTTGCGCCATGGGGTATTGGACCTTCCTCCTACATTTATTGGAAGACGAGAAAGAGGAGGCCGAGGCGGCTTCGTCCTCGTCTAGCGGTGGACCCATGCGGCGGAGGAGAGGTCGGGTTAGTCGGGCCACGGCCCGCCAACTGGCCTCAAAGTTGACGGATCCCGTGTTTCTACACGAGCTGCAGCAGGCACGGGAGGAATCAAGGGAGGCCACTCAACGCATATACGATTTTGTCTCGGCGCAATTTTCGCACGAGCCAATGGATCCGGATGAGCGCTCGTGTCCGCATGCGCCGGGGCTTCCTGCAGCTTGCTTGGGGTGAGTGGTATTTTCTTTCTCCTGTCCCTGGTTTAATTACTACGTACTTTTTATTTTACATTGTGTCGTTTGTTTGTTCCAGTGTTCCGGGGTCCGTCAATTCATTTTGTTATTGTGGCCGCTACGTGGAGTTGGTGGAGGAGGCCGTCCGGTGCAAGTGTGGCACTGTGGTCTTCCAAAGGAATGGTGAGTCCAATAAATTTTACGGGCTTTTACATATGCCCATACAGGTATATATATATATATTGTAATTATAATTTTGTCCTTTTCTTTGTTTCCAGTTCCGCGACCGGTGTGGGCACGAAATCCGGATGATGAGCTCCAGGACCTGCTGGCGCTATGATCTTCTACATGTGTTTTAAATTGTGAGTGTGGGTGTGTGTGTGTGTGTTTTAAAATGGAAATAAATTAAAATTTTCAAATCAATTTTACGTCAACGGAAGCAGAACACTATAACAATAAATTAAAATTTGATTCTTTTTTGTAAATTTTTGGTGTTCTGTTTCCGTGTATCCTGACTTTTTTTATTTTTGCAATTCGTATTCTGCTAGGGTTAATGTCCTATTAAAGGTAGTTATATATTTATTTTCAGTTAGTCTTTTTATTATTATTCTAGCTTATTTTTATCCGGGACGGGTTTAGCAAAAATACGAATAGTATTAAAATTTTAGAAGAGAGACAAGGTGGCATATCACAATATTAAAATTATTATTTTTTATTATTATGGCGATTGATGATGCGTCACCTTGTCTGAGACGTCATTCTGTTCACCGAGTGGATCTTTTGTGCCTCAGCAGCCATCGAGTCCCATGGCTCAGTGGTCAACCACTGAACTTGTGCGCTCCAGATTGCGGGTTCGCGTCTCGAGAGATTCGAATTTTGTATTAATTATTTTATTTTATTTTCATTTATTTATTTATTTTTTCAAAATTTAATTTTAAGAAAATTAAATATTTTATTTTATTGACTAATTTGCCTTTTAAATTAGTCTCTTCTTTCTAAGGAATATTTTTGTTGTTGATAATGAAGTATATGTGTCAACTATAGTATTTTTGTGGCTTTTATAATCCTTTTGTTCATATTGTTTTATTTTATTTTATAGTCCATTGGGGTACTGAATTCACAATCTGCTGAAAGAAAATGCACATAGTTTCCTCTCAAATAAGTTAAATTTTCCCTACAGCTAGTTATTCTAGGCAGGACATCTTTCTTGGGGTGTAGAGTATACATTTTTGGCAGGGCAGGCTGTATGCTAGTGACAGTTGTGCGCGTTTGGTTATCCTCAGGTAGATCTACTTCCAGTTCCGTGATAGAACGCTCTTGTTGGCTCATTTCCACACGTCGAGGCTTCTGCTTTTCATTTGTGGTTATTGGACTTTCTGGAATTTGTAAATCATTCATCATTGATTTATGAAATGGTGTTGATAAGGCTTGTGGCATCCCACAACCTGAGGAACGGTATGTTGCTAAGATGTCGGGAGTAGAAGAGGATCCTGTCTGTGGTGCGAAAGTTACACTTTTGCGTTGCCGGTTTTCAGGCAACATCTGCGTTGAGGGATAATCTTCGTCTGTAGAAGAATCTGAGCTGTTGTTGCTCTCCTGATTGCTAGGGTCTCTCGTTCCGAGCTCCTTCAATTCATTTTCTGCCCAACTTATTACTGAGTCTATTCTCCGAGCTAGCTCAGTTTCGCTTTCAGGCTCCATTTCTTGAATCGCTTCAAGAAGATCTGAATCGGTTTCTCCTTCTGAAACGGCAGTGACCCCTAAATAAGGTGTTGTGTTTTCTTCAGCTTCCTTTTCTTCTACCCAATCTTTGTGAATTAGCAAGGACTCATTAAACTCAGAGAATGAATCTTGCAATTCCTCTCTGGTTACTTTTGTGCTATTAAGGTCATCTCTTTCTTCTAACTGTTCATCGTTCTATTCTTCTTCCGATGAGCTGTCATCGCTATCACTTGCTGGAGGACTCACAGTTATAATGGATCCAGTCTGCTCTCTTCCTTCGGTCTTTTCTTCCTCGTTTTCGTTTTCAAAAAATTCCGGAAAATTCTCTGGGACTTTAGGAGGAGCACTCATGGGTAGATTATGAGCTGGAAAAGCTGCCAATGGTATTTCTAGACTGGGTAAAACGCTGTGCTTCTTCCGAAGTATGGGAGGGGTAGGATTATAGGTTTCGTCAGAATCTTTTTCTGAATCGGTGCTGGACTCTTGATAGTTAGGTCTGGGTTGATTTCTTTCTTCCTCCACTCTACGTCGAAGCAAACGTTTACCTATAGTGCTTTCATTTAAACCACTGGAAGACTTGGAAGATGGGTCTTTAGGTTGGGTTTGGTCATCAGATTTTTGTTTTGTTGGATGTTTCATCTTTGAAGTAGAAGGCTGAGAAATATCAGTTTTGGTTGATGGTCCTTTCTTTGTTAAAATTGTAGGTTTGGCTCTTGGATTGATATTCGTGGGTTAAACTCGGGGTTTCGCTGACTGCGCTCTGCCCTGTTTGAGTCGACGGGTCTGCATTGGGAATAGCCTGGCACACTCTTTCTTGGCTTCTTTCTCACTTTCTTCCGACGAGCTTTCTGGAACTGGGTTTCTGGAGAGTGCGTCAGCGTTAGTATTTAATTTTTCCAGCTTATATTTAAAAGAATATTCGTAGTCTCTCAATTTCAATCGCCAACGAATTAATCGTTGTCCAGGGTCTTTTACTGAATCTATCCATTTCAAGGGTTCATGATCACTAACCAGAGTGAATTCTTTACCATAAATATAGGGGCGGTATTGTTGTACTGCGTATAGGACTGCTTAACATTCTTTCTCGGTAGTAGAATAATTACATTCGGCTCCATTTAACACGTGGGAAAAATATGAAATAGGGAGGTCTATTCCCTCTTTCTCCTGGCTTAGTACTGCACCTACAGCATAGCCAGAGGCATCTGTTGTTATAGTGAAAGGTTTTTGAAAATCTGGATACTGTAAAATAGGACTTCCGCATAACGCTTGCCTCAAATCTTTGAAGCTTTTCTCTTCATCAGATCCCCAATTAAAAGTTACTCCTTTCTTTAGGAGATTTGTTAGTGGTTTTGTTCTTGCTGCAAATCTTTTACAAATCTTCTGTAATATCCGGCTAGACCTAGAAATTGTTTTATGTTTCTGGGATTTTTTGGTGTTGGGAATTTTTGCACGGCTTCGATCTTTTTAGGGTCAGGCTTCACTCCTTCACTTCTGATTATATGGCCAAGATAGTTAATTTCTTTGAACAGGAATTCACTTTTCTCTGGTTGGATGGAAAGATTTGCTTCTTTTAATCTGTTTAGTAGGCGTCTTACCTTCTTTTCATGTTCTTCTAGTGTTTCTGCATATATTACTATGTCATCAAGATAGACGAATAATTCAACACCTTGTAGTCCTAGAAGAACTTGGTCCATTAAGCGCTGGAATGTCGCAGGGGAGTTCTTCAACCCCATTGGCATTCTGATGTACTCATGGTGCCCATTCAAAAATGAAAAGGCTGTTTTTGGTCTATCAGCTAGATTTAATTCTATGTGATGAAATCCGCTGGCTAAATCGAAAACTGTAAAGTATCGTGCCTTTCCTAAATGATCTAATATTTCAGTTATGTTTGGAAGTGGATACGCATCGCCTATGGTTTTTTCATTTAATAGCCGGAAGTCTATTACTACTCTATATTTTCTTTTTCCGGTGTGATCCAGTTTTTTCGAGATTATTAGCATAGGAGAACTGTAGGGTGACTTTGAGTGACTGATTGCACCTTCCGTCAGCATCCTGTCTATCACGATCTTCGCTTCCTCCTTTTGAACGGGCGAGAATCGGTATGGTCTCACATGGATTGGAACATCGTCAGTTGTATGTATTTTATGGTGTACTATATGTGTGGGAGTTAACGTCTCTCCAGTTAAGTGAAATATGTCCAAGTACTCTTGAACTATTTCTTTTACATGCTCATTTTCTTCTTTGTTCAGATGGTCTAGCTCTAGGATCTCAAGATCGCTTTTACTCTGTTTTCTGGGGGTATGTATTCCTCGTCCGTAGGGTAATCGTCCAGCTCATCTCCTGGTAAGTCATAGTATTCAAAGGGGATGATTTCTTGTGGGTCGATTTCTACTTCTAGGTCTTCTTCATCGCGTACACGTGGCAATTTCGGTTGGAATTTGATACAACGGCTTCACCTATTATTAAACCATCCTCTGACTTGATTAAAGGTAAACACCCTTCCTTTATTTCACTGTTTAAGATTCTTACGGGAATTACTTGTTTAGTTCTAGCTCTTATACGCACTTTTCCTCGTCCAGTTCCTTTGTAATCATGTATTTGTTCTTGAGCAACTCTTGATTCCTTATCGATGAACGGAATAGGTTTTGTATGGTTGGAATAAGTTACTATTGTATTATGCCGAAACGATATGCCAACCTTTTCTTGACGAAGATATTCTCTTCATAGAATCCCGTCTGTATTGATAGGAAAGTCAGAAGAAACTACATGAAAAACTACTCTAGAGTTTTCTAAAGATAACTTTAATGTACCGATAGTTGAGATTTTAATGGGAGTTATTCCTATGATTTCAATAGATCCGCTTTCTGTGATTAGTAGATCCTTGTTTAAAGAATTTATTTTTATGATTTTAATGTCGGCTCCTGTGTCGACTAGAAATTCAGCTTTTGTTTCTAAAAATTCTGGTGATGAGAACTCTACAACTGGGGATTCTCGATTGAGCTTTGTGCGGTAGATGTGTCGCGTCTCTTTAGGACTCGTACACTCGCCTGACGCTCGTGTTTCTCCTCGCTGGTCGCTGCGTCCGTGCGGCGAGCGGAGTTGTAGTTTAAAGTTTCCTTGTTCGATTGAACGGGAGATTATGAGCGGGGTGGGGTGTTTATTCCTCCCCGTGAAAAATTAGAATTTGGATATCCGCTATTCTGCATGAGAGCAGTCGGGTAGTAAGGGTAAGGGTGGCAAAGCATATAAGGATATTGATAATGATGCATATAGTTATTTGGGAAATAAGGGTTGTTGCTGTTTGGAAAATTCGAGGCTCCAGGAGAATAAGGGCGTTTGATTATCCCTGGCGGATTCTGTTTGTTGTCAGAATCTTCGTATGAGTCGGAAGTCGTCGCGAAACGTACATGAGGACTAGGACTACGATCACGTGATCTCGAAAAACTAGGTTGAGAATATCTATTTTCACGATAAAAGCTTGTAGGGTATTGAGGATTTAATTGTTGTCTTGCTTCGTATTCGAGAGCGACCTTCAAGGCAGCATCTAAAGTTTGGGGTTTCGTGCTTCTACCAAACCTGATATACTGTCAGGCAAGGCGCGCTTGAATGCTTCCAAGACACAATCATTAAGTGGAGCTAGAAGTTGTGATACATTTGCGTATTTATCCTCAAGCGCAGCTTGAGCTCCTGATTTTAAAAGCACTACTCGGTCAAAGAATTCGCTGACACTTTCTTCTCTATTCATTCCAATAGTCGAAATTTCGTGTAAATACCATGAATAAGTTTTTCTAGGGGCGAAACGTTGTTTTAAATGTTTAACTAGAACGTTAACGGTTTCAAAGGTTTTCCCATGGGTAATATCTCGGGCCGCCCCTTTTAAACGAGCTAAGACTGCTTTTAGATACTGTTTTTCACAGTTGGCAGGCACGGAAGATTCCCCATTTATGATGTCTTGAATGAAATCGCGGACTGGCATATTTTTGCCATCATAGCTAGGTATATTTACAACCCCTTGTTTTACGGCAAAACATTCTGCCATGGACGTCATCATTGCTTCGCTGAGAGTTCGATGTTTCGCACGTTTTTTTACTCACTTTATCAATTAATTAATAAATCGTGCAGTGAAAAAATTCACTCATGCGCAGGCGCATTTTCTCTGCTAGCCAACAGATGAAATCCTTTAATAGTTAAAGGAATTCTTTTCAAAGTCAAAAGAAATCGTTTATCAGTAAAACTACTTCCGTTTTGCACTTAATGGATAAGTCTTTGAACAGTGAAAAGATTCTATTGATAGGCACATAATAAGCAGCCAAGGCATTACGCCTGATCCGAAGAAGGTGGAAGCGATCCATGACTTCTCCCAACCTCGTAACGTAAGAACAGGCCAAGGATTATATTTTACAGCATTTTACCGCAGATTCATGAAGGATTTTTCTACCATCGCCAAGCCTTTATTTAACCTTCTAAGAAAGGATCAGCCCTTTCAATGGAAATCTGAGGAAGAGGAAAGCTTTTAGAAGCAAAGAGAAAAACTATATACTGAACCCATTTTCGTATAATCGGATTTCGAAAATCGCTGGTTGCCCACTATTTCAGCCAATCCAGTAATAGAATACCCGTCAAGCGACTCCAGTAACGACGAAACCTCAGAGGATGAAGATATTCCCCCGATGGTGACATCCCATATAAGATCGTTAGGAATCAAGTCCTTTCCGCTACAAACGCGGGAACGAGCCGCAGGTCAATCAGCTAGAGAAGGAATGAAACAGAATCTGCTTCCCCGGAAGGCCAGAATTTCCTCCGCCCCTGGCAACATCCCACCAAATAAACCAGAAAGCGATACCGCAGAGTGTAGTTCTGCCGAGGCCCCCAGTAAGACAAAAAGTTCAGCCTCTCTAAGTACGGATGCCACAACATCTGGAATGACAGGGAAGGCTAGCTCAACCTTAATTCCATCACAAATAACAGTCAAGAGGCGCGGACCACCCAATGGTTCAACAAAACGCCCAACAATTCCCACCATTCCAGAAGGGAGTGACGTCAGCAATAGTCCCGTAGCCAGTAGGCTCAAACCCAGGAATCTAGAAACCTCTCCAACCACTACGTTTGCCGGATTGCCCGTACGTGGCAAGAATAGAGGAAATCGAAACAGAAACTACCACGTCCGAATGCAGTGACTCTGACCCACCGGTATAAAGACGTCGGTTCAGTATGCAACCTAGTTTAGCTATTCCTTTTGCCGTTAATAAATATAAATCTTGCGACCCACTTCAGGTACAAGAGAACATAAAAGGGAGTGATACCCTAGGAAATACAACTCTTACGGATCAAGTAACGCCCATCGATCCAAGGGATGTTTAGGTGTACGCAAGCCCTCCTACCGGTACCGAAGAAAATGAATTTATTCAATCAGTTGAATTCGAAAATGAATTTCCAGTATTCGAACCAAACCCTGAACTCACAATCGATCAAGTAATCAGAGAATTACAGGAAATTTCCTTGCTCATAGAACAAGGGGAGATGGAAAAAATCGGTACGAATTCAGCTGTAGAACAAACCCTAGATGCGAAGGTTTCAGAGCTTGAAGATTATACTGCTGCTTCAGGGAAGAATTACCCAGAAGAGAGAGAGTTGAAAAAAAAACAGCAACCCCTTAATTAATAAGCAAAACCCCATTAAACTCATCGCCAAGAAGTGAAATGAGCCTCCCCACCCCCTCACTACAATGCGGCCCCAGAGCGCGTTCTACTCCATACACCCGCATGAGAACAGAAAACCCCTCCACCATTCCAGAGGAAACAGAAAGCAGCGATAGCGATAGGAGTCCTGTTCGGACGAAGCAACGACAACCATCTCGAAGACTAGAAACAAGGGAGCCAGTGGTTCCGCCACAACCAATACACACACATTTAGCCCCCATACGGAAGGATCAATTGAGTCCTACTCTAAACATAAAGATGCCCTACGTATTAGAATAAGAAAACCACAACGACCTTACTGCTAGCGTTCCAGATATCCCAAATCTCACGACCCACCTTCGCGTAATAGAAAGCAGCCGTGAATGCCTGACCTATAAAAGGGATAATTATGTACATTTCATATTCGCGGACTGCGAGCCAGTGACAACGGTTACTAAACTTCACGTAGCCATGGGGGGAATTGATTTGGATGAAATGCGAGACAGAACTCCCAAAGCTGGCCAGATTCTTGCAACGCCTAGAAGCCATAGGTCAAGTGACGAGAATAAAAGTCATAGTCTGTCATGGGAAGGTGGAAATCCCGGCCCTGGAAAATAGGCCAGCAATACTAGCCGAATACCATGACAGTCTTCGCCGCAACCGCGAACCGATGATCATCGCCGAAACTCCCCTGAAAACCTTCGATAAAGTCTCCCTCGATACGGTAGGAATATGACCCACAACGACAGATGGCAACCGGCACATATTAGCAGTGCAAGACTATCTCAGCAAATACTGCATCGCCGTGGCAATCCCTAACTTATCAGCTAGCAACATAGCTCAAGCTATCGCGATGAACCTATTCGCAGTATATGGGGCACCTAGATGCATTCTGACAGACCGCGGAAGCTCGTTTATTAGTAAATTACTACATCTCCCAAATTTTTTTATGTAAATCAGGTAACGACACCGGGTTATAGGCCTCAAACCAACGGGGCTGTTCAGAGATGAAGAATGTTTTTTGTAAATTATTTAAAAATTAAAGTCGCCACATCCAGGCAAAGTCAATGAAAATTCTGCATTTTTCAAACTACTATCAAATTTATTAATGAGAGTCAAATTTGGTATACTAAGGCCTCTATTCTCATTAACATTATCACTCAGCCACAAGAACACCAGTTTTTTAGTAACCGTGTGAATTTTGAGTTCTTCGTACGAAACTATCAGACGGGATCACTTAACGATCCGTCGCTGTTCACGATTTCTCGCACACTGTCTTCTCGTAATCACTTTTGAACCATACACTCATTTGGTAAACCAAAACACTCACAGAGCACAATTAATAGAATTATAAGTTTCGACGCTTTTCGTAAACATACCGGCCGCCTCGAGTGTAATAACAGCTCGACGAACATTAAAAGTGTAATTTTTATCTTGTAACAAAATAAATGCCACCCGCCGTGTAAGCAGGAAGAAATTAAGGAAAAATAATAGAAAACAATGAGTACCAAAGTAATAACTATAGGTCTTAGCCGCCCGCCATGATCTATTAGTACATTTTAGATCTCGTTTTCCTCTTTCGATTTTACAGGTAAGAGGCAAATTTGTGTAATCGGTCGATCGTATTCAGAACTGGCAGTTTTTACTCGAACTGAACGGACTAAATCGTCCTTTCCCTTGTAACATTTAATAATTCGACCTAATAACCATCGACCTGGCGGTAGCGAATCATCCTTGATAAGAACAATATCACCGATCATGAGATTTAGGGCCTTATTGAACAACTTGTAACGTATTTGCAAAGATAGCATGTAATCAATACTCCATCTTCTCCAGTAAATTTCAGAAATTTTCTGTACTAATTTCCAGCGTGTCAATCGGTTCTCTGTAATGAATTCCACGGATGGTTGTGGAATACTGGTCAAAGGTGCACCAATTAAAAAATGTCCAGGTGTTAGATAAGCTATGTCTTCAGGATCATTGGAAAGTGGAGCAACAGGACGGGAATTTAGGCACATTTCAATTCGCGTTAGGAGAGTAGAAAACTCTTCGTAAGCTAGAGTATGAGCGCCAACAATTCGCTTTAGAAGGTGTTTAAAACTTTTAAGACCCGCTTCCCATAAACCCCCAAAATGTGGTGCAGAAGGAGGAATGAAATGCCATGACGTGCCTTCTGTAGCGAATTCATTTTGCAAATTATTATCGAGTCAGAGTTTCAAAATGAAACTTCTCAATTCTTTATCTGCTCCGTGGAATGTAGTGCCATTGTCACTATACAAGTGGGCTGGTCTTCCTCGCCTAGAAGAAAATCGCTGGAAGGCGGCAAGAAAGGCAGCAGACGAATAGTCGGACACGAGCTCCAGATGTACTGCACGCGTGCAACAACAAACGAACAGTGCTACGTAAGTTTTATGACTTTTGGTACCACGTCCCGGAGCAAAGCGTACATTAAAAGGGCCTGCATAATCTACCCCAGTATGTGTGAGAGGGGATTAAGGGTTACTCTAAAATCAGGTAAATTCCCCATTAGTTGCTGGGAAAGGGTCGCTCTTTGTCGCGTACATTCCAAGCAATCCTTAATTAGTCCTTTAACCAGAGGGCGCGCTTTTAAGATCCAGATACGCTGTCTGAGCGTATGCAAGGTCAATGGTAGACCACCATGTAAGGATCTGATGTGAGCATGTGAAGCCATAATTTCACTTAGGTGATGCCGCGGTAGAATGATAGGATGCTTCTCATCAAAACTGAACGGAGCATGCCGTAGTCTTCCTCCCAATCGTAAGATACCGGTAGAATCTAAAAATGGATTCAAGTTTTTCAGAGGCGAATTTTTCGCGATTCCCTCATTTAGGCTTAAAGCCTTCAGTTCAAGCGAAAAGGAACTGACTTGAGCATATTTAATCCAAAATATTCCGGCTTGTTGAATTTCAAGCGAATTGAGCGAAGGAGTACTAAATTGAGGTTAAGACTTTGGGCATTTAGAGTGCTTAAAAACAAAGGCATCAACAAACCTCTTGCAATAAGCAGTTACTTGGAGCAATTTACGCCAGGAGGAAAATTTAAACATCAAATCGAATGGACTTTTGATCTCACTCACTACGTGATGACTTTTTTGTACTCGCGGCTCTAGATCAGTTGGCGTGGGAGAATCGTGTCGATAATCAGGCCATTCAGTTGAGTGAAATTTTAACCACGGTGAGCCTTGCCACCATAAAGGGTGCTTTGAAATCTCTTCCGGCGGGAGTCCTCTAGTTGCACAGTCGGCTGGATTATCCTTGGTAGAAGTATATCGCCATTTAGTACGAGGAATAATCTCGTGAATCAGTGAAACCCTATTACCGATAAAAACTGGCCAATTTGAAGGATGCTTACTGAGCCGAGCCAAAACAGTAACTGAATCAGTGTGACAAAGTGTGGGGACATTTTCAAGCGACATAGTACCCATGAGGAATTTCAGTGTCTTAGCCAACAAGGCTGCCCCACATAATTCTAAACGTGGAATTGACACGTTTTTAAGAGGGGCTACTTTAGATTTAGCCATTAATAAGCAAACGTGAGCATTATTCAAATCTTCACTGAGAATTCTAGGATATACGGACGCAGAGTATGCTTTAGAAGAAGCATCAGCAAATCCGTGAAGCTCATAATTTAAATTAGCCTGCAGTTGACCCGTCCATCTAGGAACTCTCAGAGATTCCAGTCTCTCCAAGGTGTTGTTATAATCAAACCAGTGAATCCGAAGGTCGTCAGGCAACCTCTCATCCCAATCAAGCTTGCGTAGCCAAAGCTCTTGCATCAATAACTTAGCCACCACTATTACTCCACAGGAGTCTCCACAGGAGAGGGGGTTACCTTAAAAAGAAATGAGTGAGTTTCGGGATCCCAAAATAAACCCAAAACTTTGAGCTGAGCATCTTCAGACAATGGAAACTCTATAGCCCTTTCATGCTTTCCAAAAGAAGAATCTTCCAGTGATTCTGGATCATTAGACGCCCATTTTCGCAAGTGGAAACCACTGGCTTCTAACAATTGAGATAGTTGAATTCGCTTCTCCCTGGTTTGTTCTTTAGTATCCGCACCAAACAAAACATCATCGACGTAGATATTCATTTCCAGGATACTTTTAGCTAAAGGAAACTTATTTCCTTCGTCATGAGCTAATTGCTTAATTACTTTATCAGCTAAGTAAGGAGCACAGGCGGTGGCCACTACAAGTCGATAGGCCACTACTTTGTTATTAGGAGAGCACCATAAATTCTTTGATAATCGCAGTCGCGAGCATCTACCAAAATTTGTCTAAACATTTTTTCTATATCAGCCATGTAAATAAAACGAGTCGATCTCCAATTCAAAATAATAAAGACTAAATCATTTAGAATTTTTTGACCAATATGCAAGTGTGAATTTAAAGAAGTGTTATTAGAAGTTGAACTTGATGCATTAAATACAACTCTCAGCTTTGTAGTAGAACTACTTTCTCTCAAAACTGGGTGGTGTGGTAAATACACAATCTGAGAAGAGCTCTCTAGTTCTTCTTCTTTCACAAGTTCCATGTGCCCTGATTTTTCGTATTCAGATAAAAAATCGGAATACTCTTGGAACAATTTTGAATTTTCATTTAATCGTCGTAGAACTTCATCCAATACAATTTTTGCTCTAGAAAATGAGGCACCGATTTTTATTGGTGGCTCATTCGTAAATGGTAACCGTATTGAGTACCGTCCATCGTTTTTGCGTTGGTGAGTCATGAAGAAATGTTCTTCGCAAAGCTTTTCTTCAGCAGTCAAGGGGTCACTTTTAGGAAGTTCTTCCAATTTCCAAAACTTAGTCAGGTCTTCATGCAAGACTTCAGAAGTTATGCTCTGATGTACCATAAATGGGATGTTTGTCTCTATCTTATTCGACGTAACAGGACCTGACAAAATCCAACCAAAAACGGTAAATTGAGCAGTGAGAGTGCCTAACACACCTTGTTGTAGGCCAGGTAATAAACAAGAGCCATATTTATCCGCGCCTAAAATCAAATCTATTTGGTGGGAACTAAAGGGGTTAGGATCAGCTAACTTCAATTCAGGCAATTCAATTTCATCCTTTTGATTAGGTCTTCCAGGCGACGTATAAGAGGTAAGATGGAGTCATACTAAAGCTTGAATAAGGACTTTAGGACAGTGCTTTTCGACAAGGGGTAAATTTAACCGAGCTAATTTTCTTGAGCCAATATTAATTCCACCAACTCCATAAACTATAGCTTTAACCTTCTGAAAACTAGGATTAAAAATTTTCATCACCCTTTCCGAAACAAAACAACATTCCGAACCTTGATCCAATAAAACCCTAAATTTATTGGCTGTCCCATTATCTTCTCTTAACGTAACGACTGCTGTCGCTAATAACGCCGAGCACGACAGATTTGGATGGTTATTTAAGAAATGGAATGAAAGATCATTTTCTGAGTCCCTATTAAGTGAGACATGATTAGCTCTCGCCACCTGAGCTACATTACTAGCATCGTTATCAGGTGGTGCTGAAGAATCCACCACTGCCAATTGAGAATGTTTTAAATTGACCACATTTAAACAATGGATGATTTTCCTTACATAAAAGGCATTTGGAGGTGGAAGATGCATTATGACTCCGAAGTCCTGATTGTTTAGTATTCTTATTTTTGTCTTGTGAGATCGTTTTAGCATTAGTTTTCGAAGCTTGTACAGCTTCTACAACGCGAATACGTTTTTCTTAAAAGGTATCGAGTTCCTTGTAAGTTGGATAATCCGATTCAGAACCAATTTGCATCTACCATTCCTTTAGCGATTGAATATCTAGTTTTTTAGTCGTTAAAAAGACTAACAAATCACTCCAATGCTCTATGGGACGGTGTACATTTTTTAGAGCTGCCAGAGATTCATTAGTAGTATCGCGTAATCTTTTTAGATCTTCTAAAACATTATTAGATACATTCGGAAGACTAATAAATTCCTGTAAATGTGCTGTAATAAGTGCTCTTTCATTATCATACCTAGCCTTTAGCGAGCACCAATTGGAAAGAAAATTAGCTTCATGTTTTAAAAGTTATTCTGCTTCACCTTTCAAAGAGGATTTTGGATAGTGTAATCTAGTGACATTTGATAAGGAATCATTTTGAATAATCAGCGCATCAAACGAATCTTTGAAATTTTCCCAATTCTTATAATCCCCAGAAAATACAGGTAATGTAATTTGGGGAAGTTTTACAGGCAAAGAATCATGTCGAACAAACTGCGATTGATTTACACTATCACTCGAGGTTGCTACTGGAGTGATCACATCTAATTGATTTATTAAAAAATCGTAAGCACTTAGATACGCATCTTCAATCTGTAAAAATTTATTTTTACTAAAATAATCGATACCTTCGCGTTCCGCCGAGTTAACTCTGATAGTAAAGACTCCATTTTTCTTGGAATTACTTTTAAAAAAATGAAACGTAAGAAAAATTATAAGTAATAATTTTACTCGCCGTTAGCTTAATTTACAAAAATGTGAAATCTCTTTTTCGATAGATAAAAATTGAGTGCGCGAGAATAAAATACATAGTTTAGTATTCGAATAAAAGTGTTCACATATCTTCGCAGAAATTGTGGCCAATTCATAAAAATAGTTCACCTTAGAATTGTCAAAACATATTTAACCTTACATAAGTAAGAGAGTGACAGCTTTAAGCTGTTGACAATCATCAGCTGGTGAACTCGTTGTTTCTTCACGTGCATGGAAGAACAGTACTGGCGATCGATCCTACGGAGACCCTGTGAGAGGAAGTAAGCACTTGAAAACATGCTGCAGGACAGCGTTATGTTGCTGATAGCGGAAGAATTTCGCCCGGTAGCAATTAGACTTGGCTCGATTACGTCAAGTCTGTTTATTGACAAAGTTTACACGTACGTGTTTTTCACAGTTAATTATCACAGCATATTTGATTTTTCCATTATTGAAAATCAAATGCACTAAGTCCAACCGCGGCGACTGAATTTTGAGTTTTATGCAAAAACTCTCTTGCTTTAACTTTAATAAGCAGTAAAATTTAAAGTGAACCGCGAACTTCCTTCTTCGAACGTGACACTCAGAGATACCACAATGGCGAGCGTCATTTGAACTTCCACAACGGTCTTTTGCCAAATTAATTCGTACCTTCTAATAGTTAATAAAGCCTTTTCACAACTATCCGGCTCGAAGGACCATGTTTAGAGATGAAGAATGTTTTTTTGTAAATTATTTAAAAATTAGAAGTCGCCAGATCCAGGCAAAGTCAATGAAAATTCAGCATTTTTGAAACCACTATCAAATTTATTAATAAGAGTCAAATTTGGCAGACTAAGACCTCTATATTCTCATTAACATTATCACTCCGCCACAAGAATACCAGCTTTTTAGTAACCGTTTTAATTTTGAGTTCTTCGAACGAAACTATCAGACGGGATCACTGAACGATCCGTCGCGGTTCACGATTTCCCGCATACTGTCTTCTCATAATCACTTTTGAACCATAAACTCATTTGGTAAAACAATACACTCACAGAGCACAATTAATAGAATTATAAGTTTCGACGCTTTTCGTAAACAGGGGCGTTAGAAAGAAGTCATACCAGCTTGGTGGAATATATCAAAATGTATGCGAATAATTAGGAAGATTGGGATCGCCTTCTTCCCTATGCGATGTTTGCATACAATACCTTGGTGCACGATGCAACCAAATTTACACCCTATGAAATCGTTTTCGGTAGATTCGCTAGAACACCATCTACTTTCCCGACGAAAGAAAATTAGAAACTTATGGGTCATACCTCCGAGAGTTGATCACGTGTTTGCATGAGATTCGAAATCAAGTCACTAAAAATCAGATAGAGGCGAAGATAAGATCAAAAGAATATTACGATCGAAAAGCCAAACTTTGAACGCGCAAGTAGGAGATTTCGTGCGCGTAAAAAAAAGAAGTTAGGCATGGAAAACTAGATAAATGCTATGGAGACGATGTGTACAAGGTAATAGGTTTCTCAGATGGACATAATGTTAGATTAGAGGCTAAGGACGGAACTCATTTTTCTAATCATGCGGACAAACTGAAACTCGTACATTCATGACTGGATAAATCTATACGCGTTGTGGAAGACGGATTCTTAACCGACACAGAGGGGTATGTACACATGTACACGGACAGATAGTGTCTTAGAAATAGCAAACAATCAGCCTCGGCTGGTATAGGTGTGTAGTTTGGTGACGATCATCCACGGAATGTATCTGCACAAGCACTCGGTCGACAAACCAACAACGCGTCAGAAATACAAGCTGCTATTATTGCTGCCAAGCAAGCAGTAAGGGCAAATATGGAAAAATTAAAAATTCATTCCAATTCGAAATTTCTAATCAATGGAATAACGCAGTGGCTCCCGAAATGGTAATCTAGAAATTGGTTAGCACATGATAAAAAGCCTGTCAAGAACCAATTCGAGTTCGAACAGATGGGTAATGCGCTCCAATCGCTAGAGGTCCAATGGTGTTATGAGCCTGCGCATACAGGATGCTATGGTAACGAGCAAGCAGATATGCTGGCCCGAAAGGGTTCACTGCAGCCGTAACCATACTGCAGTAAGGAAAACAATCTCTTATATAATTTTTTTTCAGGTTAACCATGAAGTATAGTTGCTTCCTCATCTTAATAGGTTGTCATGTGATCATCAATGAATCAATCCAGGCGCAGGATGTATCTGCACAGTATCGGGACACAACACTATCACGGAGTGCGGAATTGTATTACGAAAGATTGAACCAGGTGCAACACATAGCTGGAATATGGAGGGCCACAATATTTTTGGACACGACGAAGAATCAACAGTTCCTCCAGAAATACTCAAAGAGATTGGAGTCCACTTATAAATATTGCAAAGCTACGTTGGAACAATACTGCCGGAGCATGATGAGTTACAACCGATTGCAGAAGAAAATCCTAGTAGCAGAGACATTGTTAGAATTCCAAAAATCCTTGAAGAAACTATCCCGTCATACGGAAGTACATTCCCTTTCGGACGCTCCCCAAAGCATACACCGACGGCGCCGAACCATACCTTGGTTTGGATTTGTCGGCAGAATAGCCGGACCGACAATGGGAATTTTAAATTATGAGGACGGGGAAAGATACGAGCAAGCGATAGTGGACCTAACTGCCGCACAAAACAACATCTCTACATTAGCCGGCGAACAAACTCATTTAGTTCACTCAGAATTAGGACAGTTACACGCCAAAGAGGAGCAGAAAGAAGAACAAAAGGATTACAACAAGACATAACAATGATCGCTCATAAAATATTGACGGTATATGAAAACATCGCCAAGCAAAACTATACGATGGGTATAGAGACATTAGTCAATACTTCAGAATTTAACCTAGATACCTCGACCCATTTGTTGACGCAAGTAGATTCCGTGATTCAAGCAGCTCGAGAAGGAAAGCTACATCCTTCCTTGGTTTCATCACAGCAATTAACCACCTTTGCCAGAGAAGCACAGGATCATGTTCAAGCTCTGGAATTTCCAATGGCACTACCAGATGTCAACATTCCGGATTTAATTCGCATTTCCTCGGTGTCGATCAGGTTGCACAATGAAAGGCTGATGGCTGCACTGGATATTCCACTACTGTAAAGAAAAAATTATCAGCTATAT
The DNA here is from genome assembly GCA_932178445.1 of Andricus quercusramuli. Lineage (NCBI taxonomy): Eukaryota > Metazoa > Arthropoda > Insecta > Hymenoptera > Cynipidae > Andricus > Andricus quercusramuli. The sequence goes on along the minus strand of CAKNXH010063716.1, from coordinate 11,887 downwards.
AGGTTACATCAGGTACCAATTGTTCAAAAAGTATTGAACAATGGAACAGGCCGAGCTGATATACTGCCTAAGACCAATTACTTAGCCGTTACTGAGGACGAACGAAATTATATACCGCTGACGGAAGATACCTTGCAGAAATGTAACCAACTCAATGGAAAACATCTCTGTCATGCCCAGAATCCCGTCTATGATGCAGTCACCAGTCCGCAATGTGAAGTGGAACTCCTAATCCATGCATCAACAGAAGCCTTGAGGGGATGCGATATCAGGATCTCGTATAATGAACAACCAGTCTGGATCTCCATCATCACACTGGGAGGATGGCTATATTCCTTAGTGACATTGGAGACTGCTTCCATTTCCTGTAACGGTAATTCAATAAGTAAAGTCTCGCTAAGCGGAATAGACTTAGTTCAACTAGAAAAGGGATGCATCTAGAAAACGGAAAAGTGACGTTGCCAGCAATAGTGATCAAAGAGGACCCACAAGAATATATATATGAACCCTTGATTCACCTTGATTTATCTGTAATAAACCAAACTCTAAAGAAATATCCATTCCTTAAAGAGGAACTGTCACAGGCAAGGTAACAACAATTGGAAACCACCATGACCTGGCAAGGACAAAAGACGGATATTTCTTTGACTAATTTGGAAAATCAATTAAAAGCCTTTTGCCAAAATCATATTGAAGTAAAAAAGCAATATGTATTAACACATATTACTTTGGGAGGAAGGGGGGTACTATCCATTATTCTTATTATATATATACTAAGAAACAAATTACTCATAATCAGTTCAAAGTTCATACCCACAAATTGTAGAAGCAAAATAAGAAGACCATCAAAGTGACCGGATAGGTCAGACACCAGTCCAGAAAATCAAGAACCTGAAAAGGGGGACGCACCAAAAACAACTCGACTGAAGGTCACGGAAGATACACCGAGGCGAAAATTAGGAGCTCGCTCACTTCCTTACGGCCCGTCAACAATTTTTTCGTGGCGGATCCTGCAGGAACCAGACTACCCGCCCCGATCGAGAGACAAAGAGGAGAAGGTTCGAGAACGAGTGCCGCAAATGAGGTGCTGAATCATGTAGAAGCATCAGCATCTAACGATAAGGATAGTGGCATCAACAAGAATGTACAGCCGGCGCAACGGACGGTACCGTGCCAAAATGTGACCGTAGCATGAGATATCAACGGAAACAAGAGAGATATGTATACGCGGACGATCGCGCGCTCGAGCGCGTGGGTGTGAACAAAAATAATATGCGTAATTATCTGGAAAAATTTTGTTCTAATTTAATCAAATTCAAAATAATTGAAAACCTTTGTATAAGACTACTGTGAAAATTATCGGATACACGTGTCTACTACCCGAAATTCAGACTTTGTTAAACGTTCCGAAAAAAAAGAGAGAGGGTTCCAGAGAAATTGAAACGGTACAATGAAAAATAAATATATATATATTATTTATATTATAATATGATTATATATATATATATATATATATATATAATCATTTTTAAGCATCTTCAAATTGTCCGAGTTCTGGAGCTTCGACAAACGGGCTGAAAAAAAAGAGAGAGAGACAGAGGAATGACAACCGGTATCAAGAGAAAAAAAAATCTGCCCGCTCCGTGGGAACATTCTCATCGCGCGCTTCGCGCGCAGCTCGCTTCGCTCGCAAGTTTGAGCGCGCCTAGGGCGCGCGACTGTTGGATCTCGCGCTTCGCGCTTGGGCGTATTTACATCGCGCTTTACGCTCGATTCCTCTAGATCTTTGAACTTCGTGTTCGACTTCGATGAAAAGAAAAAGTTTATTTCCAAATATTAGAAAATTATCAAAACCTCTACATATGAAGTGATTGTTAAATTTGTTTTCATTTTAGACTGAAAAGGAAATTTATTTACTCTAGGTTCTATCGACCTTAAGGAACACATTCTCATCCAGATACTCGCGATTTGTATTTGATTTCAAATCAAGAATAATTATATAAATTAGGCGAAAAATTTTATTAGTTAAAATGTTATTTTAGATTTTCCGTTTTTCAAATAAGTTAAATAAGTTATCCTATCGAAACATGATGGATAACAAATTTGTACCTCTTCTTTGAATGAACAAATGTTGTCTCTGTCATGTTTTTCGTAGCTTGTGTTATTCGTCTAAAAATTTATTTTTTCTATTTTCAATGCTGTTTTTTATGAATAAAACGAAAACTACGTGTCATATCAAAAAGTGAATAATAACAAATTTGTAGATCTGTTTTAGGTGCATAATTTTGGTCCAGTCATCTTTTGTCGTATCTTGCATAGTTTCACAGCAAAATGAAATTTTTGATTTCTCATTATTTTGTTGTGCGCTCAGAATTTAAATTTTTTATTTTTTGAAAAATTCAACAAGTTGTTATGAAAATATTGTAAGGTGTTCAAAAATCAACGTTTTTCTTCTCTTGACTTTTTTTCATAACGTGCGTTTTTCGGCTTAAAATGTTCATTTACGTTTGTTTTTTGGAATTTTGAAAATGCTATAACTCTGGTAATCTTTTTTTTATCTGAAAAAGTCAATAGGATATTTTTTTCCTCTTTTTGCTTACTACTAATAACCGTCCATAGAATTTCCAAATCTTCAAAAAAAGTGTTCTCAAAAATTTTCAACATGTGCTCACTTTTTGAATTTTCATCCGAAATAGCTGGTTAACGAACTTGTTCTTTCTTTTTAGGCCCTAAAAAAGTGTGCCAAAGCACAATCCAATCTGATTATTTTTTCGAAAGTTATCGTGCCTACAGACAGACAGACAGACTACAGACAGACAGACACCTTAGTAAAAACCTTTTTTTCTAGCTCAGGGGGTCTCAAAACGTGGAGATTTGATGAAAACCGACCAAGTCAAATTTTACATAAAACCAATACCTTCTCATTAGAATGACAATGTAAAAATCGGAAATGCAGAATAAAATATTTATGATCACTACCTCGGTGAAATTGCTGTAGTGTCAATAGTTGCGGGCCGCTCCGTCCCGTTCGGATACACCCAAGCCCCTTTATACGAAATGATCTCCACCCGGAAGGCTAACCCCGACGTACCAATTTTGACAGTCTTGCACGTATGAATGGAGGGCACTACCAACAATCAGTTAATAAATAAATGAAAAAAATAATTCCTTAAAATCATCCAAATTCGTTTTTGACAATTTTAAAAATCTTTAAAATTTTAAAATAGTCTACTAGGATTGATTTTCAAAATAAAAGTCAAAAATTTTTTTTTTTTTTCCACGTCAAAAAAATCAATCTTGGCAGCCATCTCATCGATTTTAATGAAACGCAGTGTTGTGGTACTTTATGAGTAATGCTTTTTGGCAGAAGGATTTTCAAAAATTTTGAAAATTCTGGGCGTGACGCCATTTTGAAATTTGGGGTGGTTTTTTTTTAAATTGTAATATTTCCGACAATTTTTTCGGATTTTAATGAAACTTATAGGCACTTTGTAAAACAAGATGCTGTTTTATATAAAATATGAAACAAAACAAAATTTCAAAATTTTCACAAAAAAAAACTCAAAAAAATTTTTTGATTTCATTTTTGAAAAATTTTGCTATTTTTGATTTTTTTTTGAGAATAATATTCCTTGTTCTTTTGTCTTTCATTTCAAAAAAAAAACTTGACGGACACTCATCTGGTTCGCGAGTTATGAATATTTAAGAACGACATCCCAGTCGAATGCTTGAGCTACGCAGCAGCTAGGCGGGTAGTGCAGACATTGTCATTACACAATGTACCGTTGAAACGCTGCAGTCTCAAGCATTCCTGTTTACTTAGTTATTTTTCTCTCTCGCTTAGAATATTTTTGCTTAGGAGCAGATTTTTGTATCTGAAATATTTTTGATGTTGTGTCAGGAGCAGCAGAATATATTTTGCAACGGATTTGATGGCTATTGATCGGTATGAAGGAATGAAATCCTCTCGTACCATCAATTGTCTGAGCTTTCAGAAAACGATCGCTAAGGAATTTCGCATGATTTTCATATTCGCTTGTGGCACAAAAAATGAATTTCACTTTTGGCATAGCGCTGATGGCCCAATCGTACAACAAGGATGCCGTCGTAATCTGATTATCTAGTGGTCTTCGCAGACTCGCTGCTGTAGCTTCGCGCTTTAGTGTTCCAGATAATCCGTCACAAGGCCCTTTTCCATGAGAAGTGGCATAAAAATGCCATTCTCCTTTGATTTTGAAGTCTTCTTTGAAGTGCGCAAGATTGAGAAAATTAAATTTATTCTTATATTGCGAACCAACTCCATCGGTGAAATGTATTAACTTTTCTACGTGATATCGACTTTTTAGTTATGTGATTACTTTCTTTGAAAACAAATTAACGGCAGTTGCATCGTGGTGAAGGCAATCCGAAATAATCATGAAACTGTCGTGCACTACTTCGCCATTTTCTTTATGGTAAACAACAAAGGGGTGGATCGCTACTTGTGTCTGACACCAGTAGTGATTTTGGATGGCGTCCTGAATTACATTAGTAAAATTTTCACCAAAATCGCATAAAACCAAAGACACTCCTGCTTGAAGGGATTGTTCGGTATCATCAATATATTTACTTTGAACCTTCGCTAGGAAATCACGTTTCAACAGATCAGGTAAATCTTTTGTAATTACATGAACGTATTCGTCGCCGGAGTTTACAATAGTTTCTAACATTGAGCGATCTGTGTTTGTCCATCGTTTGTACGTGACATTATCAATGCAATTTTTGTCAAATAATTCGTGTAACTTTTCTGTTACTATTATTATACCAGGGCAATTTTTGCAATAATTTAGAAAGCAATCAGGTTTTGGGTTCTCGCATACCATGGTGCCTAAAATGTCTTTATACGATCCGAGAAAATCATTTCCAGGTTGTGCATCTGCAAGCTCTTTCAGTCGTGCTCCAGCTATCATCAGTTTCATATTTTGATGAATTTTACACACACAAACTGAATGTGTTCCATTATCGCCCGCCAGAATGCATTCCTTTGGTCTTAATCCCGCGAATTTGGAAAACCCAACCTTACAGTCAGGATATCTCTCTTTATAAGCTACGTATAACTCCTTCAAATTTCCCAAGAGTAGTCGTTTTTGTTCATGTACTCGAACTCCATTCTTCTTTACTGACACGTAATCATTTTTTCCAGGCATTTGCCGACTAAAATCGCTGTGGCGATAAAAATTATGAACAAGCGTTTCTGCCTCTTCAGATAGTCTTTTTCCAAGTTTAGGATTAGGAGATGAACCGATTCCATGTTCGGTGTGAATGACTTTTGCCAAACGAGCCATATTATAAGGAACACTAAACGTGTGTTGTATACGCCGAATTTCCCAACTTCTTGGCAACATCGTTAAGAACTGAACTTTTTCTGATTTTTTTGTTGTTTCAGAGATTTTTTCTTTCAACTCCTCAACGAGTTCATTTATTTCATTCTCGTTTTTGTTTACAACTTCAAATATTTTCTGCAGCTCAAAGTCTATAGCTTCCCTTATTTCTTGTACCTTTCGTTTTTGGGCTTTTATTGATCTTCGATCCTTCCGATTTTCAATTGGAGGAATTTGCAAAATTTTAAGTATTTTGTTGAGCTTTATTATTAATTTTTCATCCTCGGAATTCAGATACAAGTCTTCCACTTCTCCAGAAACCACGCCTTCTACTTCATTTTCTGATTCATTGCTGAGGTAATTTTCATTCTGATCTACTGGAGGAAGATCATCAATACGGTTGGGTAAAGAAGAAGGGGGTGGTGCAGAGTTTCCTAAAACAGCTTTTACATTGTGATTGGTTTTTGGGGGATGAAGACGACATGAATTGCATATAAGCTGCCTCTCTTTGGCTTCGTTAATATCTATTCTTTTACAAAGTTCTTTTGTAATTTTGCGAAGTACTGACATATTCAAATTTTTGCAGTGTCTTTTTTTACTAAAAGGATTACAACACCGAGAAGACGGAGCCATTTTACCTACTTTTTATAGTATTTTACAGCTAAGTATTTTTACAGACTTCGATTGAAAGTTTAAAATATAATAACGTATGTTCGATTAAGCCACTTATAAAGTTCATTCCAGAATGCTGTTACTAACTAATAAACTTGTCACTTATGGAAAACACACTGTAGTGAGAAATTTAAAGGTATATCCAATAACGCGATCACGTGAGGAAATCAATTTTTTTACAGACACTGATTAAAAGCTTAGAGAAACTATTTGTGTACACTACATGTAACTCTATTAATGCTGACTAAGGAATATCGTACTCAACTCTGTCAACAACAATAGTGTCCAAAAAGCATAGTAGAATTGTACATCAGTGTCTGCTTGTACCAAAAATTTGTTTATCAACACCGCTGGATTGAGTACACTAGTCCGAGACTGCAGCGTTGCAGCGGTGCATTGTTTAATAACAATGTCTGCACTACCCGCTTAGCTGCTGCGCGGCACAAGCATTCGACTGGAATGCCGCTCTTTAAATATTCATAACTCGCGAACCAGATGAGTGTCCATCAAGTTTTTTTTTTGAAATGAAAGATAAAAGAAAAAGGAATATTATTCTAAGAAAAAATAAAAAATAGCGAAATTCGTCAAAAATCGAATCAAAAAATTTTTTTGAGTTTTTTTTGTGAAAATTTTGAAATTTTTTTTTTATTTATATTTTATATAAAACAGCATCTTGTTTTACAAAATGCCTATAAGTTTCATTGAAATCCGAAAAAAATTGTCGGAAATATTACAATTTAAAAAAATGTCGACCTCAAATTTCAAAATGGCGTCGCGACCAGAATTTTCAAAATTTTTGAAAATCCTTCGGCCGAAAAACATTACCCATAAAGTATCACAACAACACTGGGTTTCATTAAAATCGATGAGATGGCTGCCAAGATTGATTTTTTTGACGTGGAAAGCGTCAATTGCAAACTTTGGAAGCCTTCACCATTCTTAAGAACCTTCCATGATGTTTGACGGTATCCACACAAATGTGAATATCGTTTTAACAAGCGAGTCAGTTTTTGCGTATCTGTCAATTGCAGATTAAAAAATAAAAAATATATATATATATATATATAAATCCAATCGGTTGGCCACATTTTAATCGGTCGCTTGTGCGCGATGTTTCAATCTACCATTCCACATTTGTTAAAATGCTGAGTGAATAGACTTGCACAAGACTGACTAACCTGAAATATGTCCTATAGGCATTCTACGATTCATTAATGTGCGCATAAATGGGTTGAATTTCAATATGAGATAGAGATCTTAAAAGATCACAATTAATGGTTAAAATACGATACACAAATAACAACTCTAAATGAGCGTGAATTCGACATGTATGGGTTACCCAGGTTATGTTCAACTGAGTGGGAACTGCTGGTTACAGTTTGAAAAAAAAAACATCACGTGCGTCCTAAATTACGACCCAGGACAGATTTATGTGTAAATATCTTCGGTAAACGGTAATTGAAATTAAAATCTCACATAAAGTAATTAATAACTCACGCACATGTAGGAGTATAAAGTTCATTTCTTCTATATGCAATGTCGTTCTTTGACATTCTCTGAAATTCTTTCGGATTAATTTAAAGTCTTTCAAGTATTTTTCAAAAATTCTTCGAATTGTTTATATTTCTATTAAACTCTTTTAAACTCTTTCAAATTATTTTAATTCCTTTGGAATTATTCTTAATTCTCTCGAATCATTCTCAATTATTAATGAATCTTTTGAATTTTTTTCCAATTATTTTATATCTTTCTATTGTTTTAAATTTGTATGCAACATAATCATTCGAATTGTTTCAAGCTCTTCAAACTATTTTTAAATTTTTATTTCTACTAAATCCTTTTGAATTCTTTGTATTTTTGAATTATCTGAAATTATTTTTATTCTCTGGAATGATATTGAATTCTTAGGGATTATTGTGAATCCCTTTTCAATTATTTCAGAGTTTTTCAAAAATTCTTTCGCAATGTTCTCAAGTGTCTCAATTTTTCTTGAATTGAAATGCATTCTGATCATTTTATTTCTATAAATTTTTATTAATTTTTTTAAACTATGTTTAATTCATTTGATTATTTTTAATTCCTTGGAATTATTATTATGAGTTCTTTTGCTTGCGTTACACTTTTAAGCCGTGGTTTCATTTGGCTCAGGCACAACTCCCCATATCGAGGTATAAGATGTTTATACATCAAAATATATTGTTTCCAATGAGAAGTATAAAGTAATAAATTTGAATTGAAAAAGACAGATTAAATAAAAATTAAAGCAATTCAAATTAAATAATATTGTAAAATATTATAATTAATGCAACAATTTAATGCTACATTGAATAATTATGATGTTTTAATTATTTTTGACAATAATTTCAATCCATTATCCTGTACAGGAATTATAAGACTTACACTGAATGTGTCAGTGCCATTCACTTTATTCAGTGCATATCCTAATGGCTATAGGCAGTGCATGTGTCAGAAATAAACGCCGCAATCCGCTCATATGTATCTGCATCCCAAACATCTAAATGTTTAGGATTTCGTATCCGCATCTTGGTTAAAGATAATTTTTGAGAAAATAAAACGTGAGTGATAGTTTTGCGAATTTAAAATTGATATATGGTGAATGTGAAGTTTCATAACCCAAAGATTGTAACTTATTAATTAGTTACTTTCAATCATAACGAGATTTTATAAACTTAAATTGAAAAAAAAAACAATCAGTTTCTAATGTGGAATACATAAATAAATGTTTAACATTCAGATGTAGTGTGATGCAAACATGTGCAAAATAATGTTCAAAAAACTTTATTAAAATACCAGAAAGTAAATACTCTATAAATAAAAATAGACTACGTATTCCAGAAATTGCTTAGAAGTAGTAAATTTAACTGATTTTAGTGAATAATTTAATCTGATTAAATTAATTCTTGTTACTTTCAATACATTTTTTTATCGGAACTATTCATTGTTCCTGGATCAGATAATACCCATTCATAATCGCTACTGAATGGATCTCAGAAAAAAATTCTTTGCCCATTAATAAACTCATGTTCTCATTTAAAAGTCAGCCTAAGCAATGGGTGGCAATCTGGAATTCCAGTGACAGATACTCAATCCAAAAGTCATCAAAACTCATTCAAATGCAAGGGAATGGATTTTTGGTTCCTGGGTATTTAGAAAAAAAATATCATTGACATTAAATATTGAGGAATCCTCAATTGTGAATATTCAGAACTTAATAATTTGCCATCGTGAATCTTCAATATGGAACAAAAAAAAAAAAGAAGACAACACGTCAAAAATGACATGTCATTAAAGTATAAATCTTTAAATTGGAATAGTTTGAAATTCTACGTACAATTTCTGGATTTATGAACTTTCAATTATAACTCAAGGTAATTTCATAGGAAAGGGTAGTTTAATTGAATATCATATAGTTGAATAATAATAGTAATAATTAATTATATATTATATTATATATTATATTTATATGTATAATATTATATATTATTATATTATAATAATTAATAATAATGATAATAATAATTGAATAATAATTGAAAGTCACGAAAAAAAGTTAGCAGCACAAAAACGCGGAACTGACGGCACTCGTAACTCACAAAGAGTAAACGTTCGCACTGAATTCACGGTGCAGAAATCGTGAGTTTCTGCTACCAGTAGAAGTACATAAGGGCTCTCATTACAAGATAATGACTCAGATCAAAGGCGGGATAAAGCACGGAATGTGCACCGTAAGCTAAAGCATTTATATGATCGTCAGGGGACGACAATCAAAAACAGGGAGTGATTTGTTAGGCGCGAGTTGACATTTTTTAAATTAAATAATAATCGCACCTAACGAGTCAACCACCCAACTTATGATTATTACATAAACATAATTATGCATATATTATTTTAAGGCTAAATGTATAATTAAGCTAGACATAAGAAATCAAAGAATTGAGAACGGTCGGCACACGCATACATACACACTGTCACGTTATCAGTGAGAGGCGCACGGTCGACACACGCATACACACTCACTATACGCTAAGCTGTTTCAGGCGATAGTGTGTGAACTCATACACTCACACTCCTTGCATTTCAATTAAACCATAATAGTAACAGTCAGAAAAGGAAATTTGGAATAATGAAAGAACATTCACAAATAACTAAAAGGGTAAAAGACAACGAGTTAAGATCTTAAATAAACTGCAAGAAAAGAAAGGAATAGGAAATGGTACAAAAATCGAATTGCAAATCAAAATTCAATTTAGGATTCAAAATAGATGAGCACCTCAGAGCAAAAGGAAGACTCCGCAGAGTCGAGAGGAAAAGCAAGACAATTATCGTTGCGCTGTCTTGCTCTTCAGGCATTCTGCGTAAGAGTTTCTCTTTCTAACGGTACTTGTCTCATTTTTCCTCACGGCTCTGCGGAGACTTTCTTTTGCTCTGACGTGCTCAGATGTCCTTTCTCCTTTGCAATTCCACTTAATAATGAACGATCAGCAATAATACTGACCGTTGAAATATTACTCTAATAAAGACTAATAAAGCTATTGGGCCATGGTGTTGCTACTATCGCCCTTGTGCCAGCGCTGAATTCGCCGCGGTGTGCTACAACCATACCGATGTCAAAATTGAGCAACTCTCAACAAGCCAGAGACCAATAATACAAAAAAATTATTTCGTCATCACAGACTAGATGGAGATATAAATTAAAATGTATTAAATTCCATTTATTCAGGAAAAAATACCTTCTCTTTTCACTCCGCTGAGATTCGAACACCAGATCAACTGATTTCCGGTCAGGTGCTCTAACCATTGAGCTACAGAGGGATCAGAATAAGAATCCATTTTTCTGATATACGCTAATTTTAGCAAGGTGTTACACAAATCATTATTTTAAATAGGAATCTGTATTATCATCAGAGATGGTAATTATCGATCCGTTGGGAAATCCAATCACACATACTGTGAATAATGGAAATCTAGAATATCGATCACAGTTAAATCTTCAAATACAGAAAAATTATTTCGTCATCACAGACTAGATAGAGATATAAACACCTTGCTAAAATTAGCGTATATCAGAAAAATGGATGCTTACTCTGATACCTCTGTAGCTCAATGGTTAGAGCACCTGACCGAAAATCAGTTGATCTGGTGTTCGAATCCCAGTGGAGTGAAAAGAGAAGATATTTAGGATTTAAGATTTAACTGTGATCGATATTGTAGATTTCCATTATTCACAGTATGTGTGATTGGATTTGTCAACGGATCGATAATTACCATCTCTGATGATAATACAGATTCCTATTTAAAATATTAATAATAGTAACGTAAATGAAATTCGTTTTTAAATATATTTCAAATTTTTGTTGTTGTGATTTCAAGTCAAAAAGATTAATTTCCACACAAAAATGACTTATTTTCGATAAGTTAATGAATTTTCAACTGTAGTTTATATAAAAAAGGACCACCTTTCTACCAGACTAAACGGGATTATGCAATCCCCATACGGCTCTCTCCCTCTCTCAATCTCTCTCTCTCGTTCTCGCATGAACATCGCCTGGAAATGTAGGAAAAGGAAAATTTAATTAAATAAGGTTCTTGTTCAGATTTCTAATACTGAACAGATTTTAAGGATTCACTAGGATTTTCACTTTCTAGTTTCTCACGCTAAAGCCCATTGAATGGTCAATAAACTTGTACGACGTTGTTCCTTTACGCCAGGCTACAGAGCTCAAAGCACGTTTTTCCGAAAAGGGTGAATTGGCCCTCATAATTTTCGTGCCATTCAAAGCACTTGGCTGGAGCCTGGACCTAACGGGAAATCGTCATCTGGCGGACATCCGCGT